>LVLI01000370.1:0-55390 GCA_001687465.1 Halocafeteria seosinensis
GTTCCGTAGATTTCGAATAAATCGACCTACCATGGTATCGTCGTGCTCTGTAGCTTCCCATAAAGTAACCATACGATCATCTCCTCCCGTCACCAGTGTCTTGCCATCCGGCAAAAGACAGCATGCTTTTCCCTGTTAAAAAATAAAAATCCGTAGTACGAGTCATGAAAATAGATGCAAAATGACACTAGGTTTGCGTTAACTCTTTAGGACAAGGCATCATTACGTACACCGCCTTCTGGATATGGAAGAAGTTCTGAGCTGAGCTTGTACGTGTTCGAACCACCAGCTGACGCCATGGTTCCCTTGCCAAGACAACCACCCGAATGCTTGTACACTAGCCTACTTTGGCGTATAATGCAGTCTATATACAGTACATGTGTCCATCATCTTCTACATACATCATCAGCATCGAATTCTCCTCCAACCTAGAAGGAAACTTTGTTTCATTGAAGTTGAGGTATCGGCAAACAATTTGAAACAAAAGTTTGTCGTCGTCACCTTCCCTTCTAATAAACGGCCAGAGGATCGGTGTTTGAAAATTGGTTGCAAATTGACTGATAATGGCGTGTTATACGTAAGGTAGAGGAGAAAAATGCCGACCAGTAGTACAGCGAGAGCCACGCCTCTCTCCACCACAAAGAGGAGAGCCCCTGTCGCGCCTGTAACGGGAGCACCGGGCACTATACGCAAGAAACGCGCGGGAGTCTCGGGAACTACTGCTACTAGCACCGGAAACAGACCTTTACAGTCTTCTACAGCAAGTAATAAAGCCACATCGGTGGATAGCCAAACAGCCCCGCCACATGAGGAAGGAAAGCGAAGGAAATTAGGAGAGGATAGTGCAGAACAAGAAAATTGTGGAGGCAATACAGGGGCTGAGAGACCCGCCTCCAAGGAGGATGGAGCGCAAAAACCAAGTATGTCGTTTGGCCGAGTCTTTTCTCCCTCACTTGCTTGAATTTGTGTGGTGTTTGCCGGCAGAAATCGTTCTTTCGGACTCAGAGAAAAATATGACCGTGGAGCAATACTTGACGTCCCAGGCGGAAACGCTTCGTCAAGCCGTGCTAGATACAGCGGAGGAGCAGGTGCAAAAACTTAAAGAAAATTTTGCAGATGAAAAGTCACTTATGCAAGAAGCCATTCAAACACGGATCAACCAGGAGCACGTGGCAGAGAAACAAGGTAGAGAGAGAGTATGCAAGATCCATGATCAAGGCTGCAACACTTGCTACTTTTTGTATGTGTTACAGGCGCCAAAGTCCAAATCAGAGTGACTATTCGCATCACTGAAGGACCACACCAGGGATTCGAGAAAGAACTAGAGCCAAAGCAAGGCAAGGTAATACCAAAAGTAGGAAGATCCACTGGTAAGCTCTTTGTAAAGCATGGAATTAGTCTACCTGAGGACGGCGAAGTATCTACGACACATGGCAAAGTAAGAACACTATTAAGTCTATGTCGAATCACTTAATTAGCTAGTTTGCTAGAAAAACGCAGTTCGAAGCTAAACAAGGTAGCCTCTACTTTCAAGATGTTGGAAGTACCAATGGTACATTGATCAACTCAAAAGAAGTGGATGCGTACGACCCTCAAAAACTCTCAGAGGGCGATGTTGTTCAAGTCGGACAGAGCCGCATTGTCATAGAGAGCATTTCCAAATCCACGGAATGAGATTTCCTTCCAGCGCATAGTAGATTCCCTTCTCTTTAATACACAAGCAGATGCAGTTGAATACGGTACTCAGAGGTGCCCATATTCGTATACACGTCTCTGTCTTGGGATCGACTAGCTCATAAATGCCATACTGTATAAGAATTGCTGCGCTTGCGTTTTGTCCTACTCAACCGTGTAGCGTATGTTTTCTATCATTCTGACGTCATCCTCACCGTGTAACACTTCAATGATGTTTCAGAGTACAAGGTGAACTGCTGCAAAGAAGTGTTGAAAGTCGGGCTAAAAACTTCTTGACTTCTAGAACAACTGGCGGACGAACTTGTTACTCACGGTCAAAACTAATATTCGATGCCTTTGACTCAAAGAGGAATGCCTACATAGCTACTAAGGACGTGTGCGTAGACATGGGATCGTTGGTACAGGTCTATTTGCAGACATGGCTACAATACCTTCGTGGGGATCTCTTGACATGAGCCGGTGCAAGCAAACTACGATTACATGTACGGACCTCGCGTTTCGACATGTGTCTAACTTAACATCACTAAAGATGAATGGCTGCATTCATCCAACTATGATAATCTATGCAGCCTTTCCACATCTGCCAAAGTTAAGGTCCCTTAGAAATGATGTGTTGCCGAGAGTTCAAGATACCCGATTTTGCTTTTGCCCACTTGCCCAAATTAACGTCATTGGCGATGGAATTTTGCAAGTATTCCCCGATTACGGATATGGCGTTTCAACAACTGTCCAACTAGGTGTCACTAAGTATGACCGGTGAGTTTCAAATCACGGAATCTGCATTTAAACACTTATCAATTCGACATCGCTGTGTATGAGTGAATGCAATCAGCCAACTATCACAGTTTCTGCCTTTCGTCATTTGTCTAAACTGAAGTCACTGGACATGCACTCCTGCAATCAGTCAACAATCACAGGATCTGCGGTTTCGCACATGTCCAATATGACGTGGCTCGATATGAGTCGATGCAATCAGCCAACAATTGCAGATTCTGACTTTTGGCATTTGTCCAATTTAACTCAACTAACTATTACTGATTCTGCCTTCCATCCCGGCATCAAGATCATTCTTACTTGACATGCTGATCGCTGGTTTTTGTTTCTGGCGGTCGAGTATTACGATATGCCATAAAGCGTACTTACAATACTCCCGAAGAGCTTGAGGCTCCATAGCTTACGGTTATCAATCGAGAAAGCATATTTACCCTTGAGCATAGCTCTAATGAACCACACACTTGGGAAATCTACGGCGTTGCCCGTCTACCCTGTGGAGGCGCTCACCCTTTTTGGACTGTCGGTCAAAACGCTCTAACCCCAGTGTGGTTGGGAAGCCTACTCGACAAGCCCCCCCCGGGGTACATCATGGAGGATAGCAGTGCATTGTCCGTCGGTCCCCACACCATTCCTTCTCCAATGGAACTCGCCGCCCTATGTTCAATGTACAGGGGTTTTGCCACGTATCCACTTCCTTGCATCGCCAATATATTGGTTGAAGTTTCTCTCAACATATTTCCATATTGACTTCGAATGTACAAGCTCCATATAATCATGGGATAAGCCTTCATATTTTCCCAGAGGTTCCATTTCAGTCGACTGGACAACTATTTTAAGAGGGGGAAGCTGGTGTTCTATTCCTGAACCGGTACTTCTAGGGTCCTGGATACTACCATTTCCTTGAGAGATAACTGTTTGGATGTGGTCGCTTATCCGGTCGAGATCCCCGATTAGTTTTTTGGCTCTAGCTGTCGGACTTCCATGTCCCTTCGGGACGCCTTCGTCGTGACACAGCATTATCGTCGGGACTCCGGCTGCAAGGTACGCGAGCATGTCACTTGGTCGGTCCCCAATGCCCAAGATGAACTTTTTCCCCTGTTTCTTCAGCTCGCATACCTCGTGATACTTGAAGTATGCTCTTGTTTCGTCCCTAGGGTGCATTTCCTTCGCCAAGACCAACGGTGTATCCTCCAGACCGTGCCGTTTAAGCCATCGTTCCGTATGTTTCCGAGCGAGGCACCAACGCGCACTCAGCACGAGGAAGTCTACTCCGTGCCGTTGCTTAATCTTGTGTAGAGCTGTCACAGCATCCGGGTAAGGAATTCCTACTCGACCTGATGGAATTGTGTACATGTGAAGGCGGTCCACCCAGCGTCTCCTGCTACCACGAAGCACGTGCATAGAGGGGTCATGGTCGAGACATTCCAATCTCGGACGCTACAACGTACCACTTGCCTGTGTTTCGGTACAGAAGCGTCTCATCCAAATCCAAGATGACTGTCTCTTTCATGGTCTCTGTGGAGCACCAGCATCGTTGTTGAACAGAAGTGCTTCCTCTTCGGAGGAGAGCACCAATTCGACCATACACCACAGTCATACTTAATGATTGGGCATACCAAATGCTAGCTACGACTCGTACGATCAAACCATCACTACCACGCTAACAACCATATATTGACGTTTACGATACAATATGATTGAGCTTCATTGAAGTCAAATTGTACATTGTACAACAATTGTATTGTAGAGCGCGCACCACATGATTGTTGCTTAGCGTATGTGGGGTTGTGTGGTGAATAACATAGTATTTGGTGTTGGCAGTAGAAAAAAATGAGTAGCAGCAAGGAGGAGGAGAGTGGGGGCTTTGGCCTGCTGAGTGCAGTGTACGGAAGCTCGTCCGACGAGGAGGAAGACGAGGAGGAGGAGGAGGAACATGGACATGTACAGAATGAGCTCGAGTGCACTGATAATGTCGCCGATAGGACAGAACAGGAGGAAGACCAAACGTCCTCGAATGAACAGGGAACTGCTAGAGCTGTAGGGAAGCGTTCCCAGCAGGAGGATGATGCTGCTATAGAGGGGCCATACAAACGAAGTCGAATATCAGAAGACTCGAGTGCAGGAGCATCTACTTCTCATGCGAATACGGTTAGCGCTAGCAGCAGCCACACTGATGCTCAACCCACAGCACCGGTAAGTCTCGACAGAAGTTACACAAACTGCCGGTATTGTCATTGTCAATATGGGTATGCAGATGATGACACCAGAACAGTATAGAGTTTGGCTTCAAAACTATTGGCAGTATCAAGGGACACCTCCGCCGCCTCATCAAGGCATGGCTCAACCTCATCCTCAGAGTCTGCAATATGCGCAGACAATGTTCTCGACGCCGCTGCCAGAACCTGACGAGGTTGGTCAAACAACGGCCCAGCCTACATCCGGCAGTGGCCAGCAACATCGACAGCGGACGGGTACATCTCAGTCGCATAACTTGCCTGTAGCGCCGGAGGTTTGGCGTCATATGGATAAAGTAACAAAGAAGCAACTGATGGAAGCTCAAAAACAAGGTGAAAATGGACCGTCCCTGACTCAAGTCCACGCCAGTGATGTACAAGGCTCATTTGACCCAAGACAATTTTATGAGCAACGACTAAAAAATGAACAGGCCAAACAGACCATTGGGGGCAAGGTGTGGAATCCAGCTGCGGGGTCAGCTCAGCGTATTAGTCAGGCGTCCAGGACGCAGAAACAGAAGCACCAAATTAACCATTTGGCGGAATTATGGAAGTCTCAAGAGAAGGATATCCAGCACAAGGAAGCATCAAGTAGGAAGACGAAAGCACAAACATGGGCAAAGTATGGCTGGTAAAGAGGAGATGGTGTATGCTTGTAAAAGCGTAAGTACATTCTTTGCTGCTCCGGGCTGTGTAATAGACGAGGTATTCTTCTGATACGTATTTGTACATCCAGGTTTCCTCAACCCTTCAACTATTTATTTCTTTTTCCTTTTACTGGACTTCCTTGTGGTGGCATTTGTGGAAAGTAACCGTCGTGCCTTCAACTGTTTATGCCTTCGCAAATTCCTAAAGCATCCTTGTGCCTGTTAATAGGAACTCAATCGAACAACTATAGCGGGTACAGCCCTACGGATAAAAGGGTTTTCTACCCTGCCAGTCGAAAACAATCATGCGCGATTCGAGGACAGCGAGGGAGGCAACGAAGAATTCTGCCGGTCACTTGATGATGGCCAATAATGAAAGACAGGCGCTTTGACCTCCTTTCCTATGCCGGTATCAGGGCATGCAGCGACAGTCAGTCCCTGTTTTTCGGGCGGTTGTCTCCTCACCACCATCTCCCTCGGAGCGAGCGTTTGATACACTCTGATGGTGCAATTCGCGAATAGTCTCTTGTATGTTTCGTCTCCACGCTACTGTTTCTTCGGCATTGGAGCAGTAGAAATACAAGGGTTTCTTGTAACCGTGCAGCGCAAATGATGTGCGAATTTCCCTCTTTGCAAGAACGGCTGGATTTTCTTCAAGTGTTATCCCATCCAGCCGAAACACGCCATGTGGATGATACTTAGAGCCCAAAACATTACGAGTACCGTAGACCAACATGTCCGAAAATAGCCACATGTTGTATGTCCTCAGTTTGCCTGCTCCTGCCCGACAGGCCTTCACAACGGGGCCTGCATATACAATTCTTCTCGACGAGTTTTGCCGCAATAGTGTATGCGTCTCATTCTCGAATTGTGTGACTGTCTTGATGAAGTGCTGAACATCCCACTTGGAAGAGAAGTGCTCTTTGATACTTTGCACAACCTCATGGGAAGTAGTAATTATCTCGGGAACAACATCGTTGAAGGAAGACTGGCGCGTAGGGGTTTCCTTTTTTTTCCGGCGCAGTTTGAACGTTTTCGTCTTGTGTTCACTGACAGCTTCAGGAAATACGCGTGAAATTAAGTTGTTGAGATCTTCAACCGTTGCTCTCGAACTCTTAAGCTTCCTTGGTGGTTTCCAAGATTCCTTATCTTGAGAACAAATGAGTGTTTCGGCTTCCGAAAATATCCCCAGCAGCTCAACTGTTTGATCAGCCTGTTTTAATAGTACAGCCGAACACAACAAATGATGAACTATATCAAGCATTTCCGACACGGTAGTGTAATCTATATGAAAATGAACTCGATTAACAAATGCACCGGTAGCATGCCGCCTGACGGACTCCAAAATATCTTTGACCATGTTAATTACAGGCCGCAGGATATCAAAAAATAGCATCAGCACCGATGATACTCCAAAGGTGGACGCTCGGATGCTGGCGTGAATGGAGGATTCATTGTCGAGGGGCAAGGAGTGTCCGTTGCTTTGATCCGCAATGTCGTCGACACTTATGACGGCGTCATTGAGCATTTTCCTGAGGAACTTCGTAGCACGACCTCGTACAGATGCTGTCAACGGAGTTTCTGCTGCTTCATGGTTTTCTTCTAGTTCATTCTTCAGTGCGAGACCCAACCGTTGCATAGCTGTTCCATTGGACTGTAGGAAAGTTGTGATCCCCGAAACTGTATCCTTGGCAAACCCTTTTCCAGCGGGGTCTGAGCGACAGAATACGGACAAACGTTGAAGCGACTCCAATGAAGAAGCGACAGTGTTCATATCGTGCAAAAGCGAGTCAAAATAGCGTGAACTGATACCGACACTATTAATGAACTGTCCGATCTGCGTGAATGAACCCAATGGATCTTCACCATCCTCTGTTGACCGTCCAGAGATCCGAGATGAATCCTCATATGGCTCCAGCACGGCCAATTCATCATTGTCACTATTCACAAATGTCTTCCTGTCCGGCTTGATTGGCCTCTCCGAAATATCATGGTAGATCAACGAGACAAACTCCTCAGGTAGCGGTTTTCCATCGTCTGCTTCCTTTACCATTGCCTTGAAGCCGTCAAACGTCGGCGGTGGCCCAGCACGCGTAGCAGATGGATTATGGACTAACGTGTTCAGGAAAATAGCAGCGTAAGAGACCACATAACATACATCTTTATTAGATGGCCAAAGACGACCCTCACTATCGGTGCGTGAGGCGATACCCTTTGATACTTCGTCCGATTCGGGGAAGAAGCGCCGATTCTGCATGTAATAGGCCGAGCCGAAGGCTTCCGAGAACCGATCAATTACCTGTCCTTCCCCACCAAGCTGGAAACCGCCTTCCTCCAGGCAATGCCGCAGAGCTTCCATAAATGGACGATTCCTTAGATCGAGACCCAGCATCCAAAGCAACCTTCGGGAGCTGGCAGCCTCTTCAAGCTGCTTTTGCGGCACGGTTGAGTGAGGTAGGGCACCACTGCCTAGGATTTCGCCCATGTCACCCTTGCTCCAACACAAAGAGGTCGACTTAAGGAACTCCACTTGGGAGAAAGCATCTCCACCGTATATAGGGCCATCCTCTGTAGCTTGCTTCAGCGCCTTTTTCCCGTTCTCCTTGGCCAGAAGCAAGCAAGGAAGGAACTTCTCTTCAAAGTACGAGTATGACGCATAGGACCACAACTGTAACACAAGAGCACGGTCCATTGTTCCAAACAGCCTGTCAACATCTCTATCACTGAATTCATTCTCCGTATCCCGCAACATATCAGATGCGCTATGGGGAGAGGAAGGACGTGTTTGTGCGCTGGTTTGGCGATTGAACATACCAAGAAACCGCGTACTCTTTGATGTTGAGTTCGGAGCCCCGTCTGCAAAACGAGCCTTTCTTAATTCATTTAGTTCAACGCTCCTCACACGCTGATGCGACCTCGGCGGGGTCCTTGTTTCTGGCTTACGTTCCTGAGAGCTCGCCCACGACCCCGTAACGTCCGCGTCTTGAGAAATATTCATGAAACCCATTACGTCCCTGTCCGTGTTTGTATGTACATGACTTACTACAGCAGGGGTTTTCTCATTTGGTGAAGTTCCACTCTCCCAAGATTGAGAAAGCGCGGTATACGACGCCGTTGCCGCAGAATCCATGAGGATCCTCGTCACGACACGCAAAAAATGAAGGCCTTCACGTCTAAAGCTAACTGTGTGCTTTTGCTGAAGGTGTGGGATGCTGTCATCACATTCGGTGCTTTCTGATTCCCGCGACCGCTGCAGAATATCTACCCAGTCCACGCTGCTAAAGCCACTAACCGCAAACGTAATGCTACGTATAATCATAAGCAATGGGCGAGCAAACGGGCCTAGGGTGCTCTGAAAAAAAGAAGGAGAATCGGCATCTAAGGAGTTGCTTTGTTTCGGGAGACTGCTTTCTCCAATGAGAGACCTCAACATCGATCGACCAGCATGCAAGTCAAGCAACGTGTAGAGTCTCAGCAGCTCGTGAGGAACTTCTAGCCAATGCATTAATGTCCTCAGTACTTCAAATTTTCGGTGCGTTACCGCTCGGTTTGTGCCCTGGCACAACAGCGGTGCCTGTATGAACACTTGGAAGAGCGAACTTAGTTGGGAAGGTAGGACCGACCGAAACGAGTCCCACAAGAGTCTTAAACACTCCAAGCACGGTAGAAACAAGCTAGAATCGCAAACAAGCTGGGAATGGCCCAGTGACATTAACGAAGGAATGACAAAACACTTCATACACATTGTTAGGAAACATGAATGAGCGGTCTCTATCAATGCAGGGAGCCGTTCAAGTAGTTTCTTCAACAGTAGTAGCCCCATTCTCAATGACACCAACATGCTGACACGCTGTTTCCGGGCCCAGTGAGTATCCGTTCTGAAACTATCTAAATCTCCACCGACAGATGATACGACGGCTCGTGGTGACAGACTACGGCAGATCATCGCAAAGAAGACTGCTAAATCCCCATGCACTGAAGCTGCTGTGCTGCTGCGTAGATATTTCATCCAGTCGCGACGGGGATGACTTGGGAGAGATTCCGTGTCTGATTCAATTTCTTCAACGCCAACATCCGACATAACCCATCCCGAGGAGCAATGCCCGATTTCTTCGCCAAGTGAAGAGACAATGGCATTTATATCCAATGCGAAGAGTGAAGAGGCCGACGAGTGGGACCAAAAAACAGAACTCAACGCATCACTGCAGGCACTTACATGACGCTCTCCAAAGAACTCGCCATCCATATTACGAAATCCACAGTGTTGGATACCATAGACAAAACTCTCAATAAATTTGTAAGCAGCTCTCCACGACGTTACTATAGACCGCCGCGCGTCGGCGACATCCAATTCGAGCTGTTTCATAGCGAACGCATTACCTCTGCCTTGTGAACGCTCTGATGCTGACTTCAGAGACCGATACTTTTGCTCACAAAACACTATTGCACCGAAGTGCAGTCCAATTAGCCGATGCCATGTCAAAGGTGAGAGGCCACGCAGACTATTCGCCCCAAGAAGGAAATCGCACTTGATTACCGCTTCCGAAAAGGCGCCGATAAACTCATGGATTTCATTCATTATCGTGTGCGAGGCATCGCTGATAGTAGCCACCACATAGTCTATAATAACACGAGCATTCTCCAGAGCATACGGGTTCAATGGTACACTCTCATCTTCAGGAACAAGTCCAAATTCGATTATACTGGTTAGATTGGCGAGGGCTAAATGCAACAATTCTGTCCTTCTTGAATACAATGCAGTAAGAAATGGAGTCAGCGCTGCAGCGGCGGGGGATGAGTTCCAACTTCGTTCCCCGTCGAAATCATCGTCAGAGGTGCTTGCAGGATACCATCGAGCTGCAGTGAGGTTCTCATACGACGGAGTCTCCATGAACGCTGCAACACCAGTTGAAACCCACTGAATTGCGTTCAAATGTTGAAGCGGATCAGTCAGTATGAGCAAACTCTTCATGTCTTCCACCTTCCTGAGAGACTCTTGCGGGGGAGACGAGGATTCTGGGCCATCCGGAGTGCCCTCGGTCGCATCGATACCACCACTACTTTCATATATAGAGTGATTAACCGATTCCCCGCTGCTGTCGTCATCGTCTTCTTCGGAAAACGTTGCTTCTGTTCCTGAGGGAATTCGCTCTGTGTTAATCGTCCCCTCTGCATTTGCATTTGCCTCCCCCTTTTTCCTTCGTGCCACCCAGAATGCAGATACACTTGAGAGCACGTCGATATTTCCATTTGCTTCGGACACAGTTGGAGAAGACGAATAGTACTGAGTTCCATCTGGAAGGCGCTCATGCGAGCAGGGCCAAACACGGAAGCTTCTAAGGTGCTCTCCAGAGTACGAGCCCTCAATCCGGACTTTCTCAGGAGCCGTTGCAGAGTTGCTGCGCTCATGATGGACAATTATAGGTAATAACCACGTAAATGTGTGAGGAAATGAGCTATCGTGGGACGGGACATCCAAACTGATGTCGGGGAGTTCAGCGGTTCGGATACACTCTGAGTTTGATCGCTGCCTGTCGAGAGCCGAATGTCGCCCTTGCACCACAGAATCGTCTGTAGAGCGGCATATTTTCGACGATTGTAAGATTTCACAAAGCCCTTGGCGAGAACAACCCAATCGCATATAGCGGAGATGGGACGTATTCTTTCGCAGCGCTAGGAAGGACTGGTGTTCATCTCCAGTAGGGAATCCGGCCGAGTGCCCATATAACGTGTTCGACACACATGTCCACCCTTGAGGAAGTACTTCCTCTCCTGTGGAGGACCCTTCATTCACGTTTGCTTGCACAACACCAATAGAAGCAAGTACACTCATCCTTTGGGCCGAATTCTCTTCAAAAGTACCCTCAGCGTCCTCAGAGCCAGCAGTGGCAGATTTCAACGACAATTTGCTGAACGTCCTCGGGAACGAAATATCATCCTCGCGGATCCCTACCGCCATACTATTGGATCTCTTTTTTGGAAGCTGTTCAGTATCATCGCCCCCAACGTCTGTTGAAACATTATGTAGGAAGGCAGGGCTTGATGCATCAATGGTTCCACGCCTCTCTTTCTTTGCCTTGCCCTTCTTAACGTTCTTAGATCGCAAACGGTCCCTGCTACCTGGGTCAACGAGATCACTGTATATCTTCGACGCATTTCGCCGATCCCGATTAGGAGAACCGGCTGGATGACACACGGTGATACCCGTGATAGGACTTCCTGGAAGCTTTGTAAAACACAGATAGGCTACTTTGTTTACACTTTTTTCGCCGAACAGATTCGCCGAGTGACTTGTAGAAGTCCTTGTAGCACACTGAAATCCAGAAGGAACAAATTCTCCGAAGTCGGAGCGAACCACTATTATTCCGGTGATCACTCGTCGCTTGCACGCTAGCGGATGGTCTCTTCGGACACAGAGATAGGTAGCCTTGCCCGTATTACCCTGGGTGCCATCGTGAAGCCACTTCGTATAGTTTGAGCTAACATACTTGCGCTCATCTATACGAGCTTACCTTGTTCAAATTCGCCGTATACGCTCCAGTAGCACTAAGGAGGATCTGTATAAGCAAAGAGGAATGGAGTGCACCGGGAGTTAAACGAATGAAATACACGTATCCGTTCAACAAACAGAATCTTACTCTGTCATATCCAT
Source organism: Halocafeteria seosinensis (assembly GCA_001687465.1). Classification (NCBI taxonomy): domain Eukaryota; class Bigyra; order Bicosoecida; genus Halocafeteria; species Halocafeteria seosinensis. The sequence goes on from LVLI01000370.1 coordinate 12,003, forward strand.
CTGGCGGATGGTCATTACCGTAGGCTATCTTGATATCCGTTATTGGCCAATGGGGAACAGTATTATCTACAGGGGCGTACACCGGTAACTCCTCCTCTGCTTCGTCTTCGACACGGTCGGAGTTGTCAGACGTTCTGAGAATCTCACACGTCGCCTCAGCTTCATCCCCAGAGGAAACCGACCGCTTTCGCATGCTCTTTCGCGTGTTACTTCTAGATCCTGAAGATTCTTTCCTATTTCCCTCTTCAGATGCAGGCCTATCACTGTGAACTTTGCCTTCCTCCTCCTCTTCTTCTCGGTGGGCCATAGCATTCTCAGCGAGTTGGACTGAATTTTGCTCCTCGTTCGATTTCCGGCTTCTCCTGCAGGAGACGTTACTCTCATTACAGAGCCCACACTGAACTGCTTCCGCTTCAATCTGCACAGATAAGGAAAAAAATACTGCCATATATAGGCACCACACAGCAGTAAAATACGTCTCTGGAAACACACTCCACGCACCTGCGAGAACGCTCCAGCTGCTGAGACATCATTGGTGGCCAGAGTTCGAGCAGCCTCCAGAAGGGTCGATACACTGTCTCGAGCACGCACTAGCGATTCCATTGCTTTAATTCTGTAAAAGATACTCGGCAATGGTATTTATTTATGTCGGCGCTATTGATGCATTAACCATGGCGTGGATTCCTCGGATCCAGGACGTAAAACAACCTGTGTGTCGCGAGGGGTGAGCAACTCCAACCCTTCGCACAGTGGAGAAGGAGAGGAGCCCTACAAAAACGTCCTCTAGCGGATCTCTACTGCTGTACATGCCATTGAAACTTGATGAGTGAGTGCGCCAAGAAGCCAAGTCAAGTCGACGAAATGATTATTGTTGGAGAGAACTGTGTGAAATGATTGACGTCTCCAAAGAATTCAAATGGGTGAAAATTCAAATTGTACGTGGACCAAAATGGCGTATTGTCTCCAGTATAGGGGCGTAAGTAAGTGATATTGAGTAGATCCGGCTATTCATGAGGTGGTCACGTTTTTGCGGAGGTGATAGAAGCTAAAGACTTGTGTTGGTGGACGAGAAGATGTCAGAGAGCGCGTCGACCGAGCAAGATATCCACCATAACCAGTATATGGAGCCTTCCTCCTCTTTAGGAGGCCATGGGGCCTCTACCAATGGTGATGCGTTTTCTCATGCCGAGTATCATGAAAGCGGAGGCCATGTTGGGAGGGAGGACCTCGACGACGAAGGAGGAAACGATTTGGCGGAGGAAATTGAGAGCAACATCTACCATGGCATCAGTGAACAGCAAGAGCAACCCGAAACTACAGCCGCCGAAGCGTTGTCCTCCTCGATGAAGATGTTCAATTATAAGCCGAAAACTCAGCAGCAAAATAACACGGATAACGCGGGCACAACGGCGACCTCTCCTGCAGAGGACACCAGTGGCACCCGAGCTGCTGATGGTACAACATGTAATGACGGTGATGTTGGCGACGACGGTATAGAGGGACAAAAGGGAGTTCTGAAGCCACCTAAGAAACCTCTTTCTGCGTTCTTCTTTTTTTCAAGTGAGAGGCGTCCAATTATACAGAAGGAATTCCCAGGTGAGTAGCTCCAGGGTGCCTGCCTTCTCTCTAAGCGCCGTATGCGTCGTACTTTCTTCCAGATCTTGGCATTGGCAAGATTCAAATAAAAGTAGGCGAAGAGTGGGCGAATCTCGACTCGGAAACGAAGGCCGTACGTGACGAATCTAAGTGCCACCGACTGTGTTTAGCCATACTTGTCGCGTCGATTGCAGAAATACCAAACGAGAGCCGAGAAGGCAAAGGAGGAATATCAACAGAAGTTGAAGGAGGTAAGTGGTTACTGTAGGACTCATTCAACAGCTCCTACGGAAATCCGTGTGGGCTGTGTCTGCAGTATCAAGAGAAGATACGGAAATACCCTCATTTGGCTCCCCAAAAGAGCTCAGAATCTTCCGACTCGGATAGTCTGACAAATTCAGTATTCCCGTTAGGTAAGCGGAAGGCCACCTCACTGGGAAATAGATCATCGAATGAGTTTTAGTGTTGTGCGACTGTACAGCCCGTGTCAAAAAAGTTGTGAAAGCGGATCCTGATATCCACAACGTTTCGAAAGAGGCGATGCTAGTATCGATGAAGGCTGCAGTAAGCACGGATTACTTTGAAATCTGCTCTAGGAGCAGCTTTATAATGTTTGTTCCGCTCTTCCAGGAATATTTTTTGGAAGACTTGTTTGACACGGCAATGACGGCAGCGACGCGGTCGGGAAAGAAAAAGGTAGACGCGGAGGTAATCGGTACGTTTTATCATGGAATCGTGGATACACTGTTTCTTCCAGTTCTAATTCGACTCTTCGCAGGCTCGTGTGCTAGAAAATTCCCAGTCTATAACTTCTTGGCGGATGATTTCCCGGCTGACCTTGACTACTCCGTGTTTGACAAGGGGACAAAAGAAGAAGATACACCAAAGACCTCTCAAACCAAGAGCGTCGCCACTAACACGGCAAAGGTCTCTTCCTCGTCCGCTTTGACAAACTTCATGTCCACTAAGTCGGCAACCAGCTCTGAGTTGTGGCACCAACCATTGAACGCTCCGGAACTAGAGCCTGCTCCGATAGCTAGGCCTAGTGCCGAGAACGAAACGGCGTCAACTGAGCACAGTGGGACAGAAGCGGGAAAAGCTGAAGAGTCCGATGCAATTGAGCGTACTGCTTCGAAGACCCAAAAAGGATCGGGCTCAACTCGTGAGAAAAGCAAGAAACCAACTAAAGGAAAGTCGAATGCCCCCAAAGTAGCGCCGCTTGGGGGCTTCTTCACACAAGTGGACCCTAATGAACGGTTTGCTCAGCACACGAAAGCATTGGGTGAATTAGAAAGCGCGAGGCAAGAAGAGGAGCGCAAGAAAGAAGAAGAACGTCAGAAGGAAGAGCGAGAGGAAGTTGTTGAATTAGATCAGGATGAAGAAAATGTGCCGCAAGCGGATGACGAAGGTTTGGATAGTGATGAGAACGAAGGAGAAGCAGTCTCGCTCGATGCGCTTCGAGAAAAACACGGAAAGAAGAGGAAGAATACCAAACGTAAAAAGCAACCAAAGAAGGATGGTACAGCCAAGAAAAAACTGCGTACGAAAAAGACCAAAGCTTCTACCCAAGGGAAAGCGTCACATACTCCAACGCAAGCCGCGAGCACTGAAGATAAGGCAGGAGAAAATGACACTACCGCCGATAAAAACGTTGAGGATGGCGCGATGTTTTTCCCGAGCATGTGATTCAATTACGCCGAATCTATACCTATGCAGCTACCATAACGGGGCTAGCATCTTCACGATTACGTCGTATCCCGAGAGCGTGATGCTCTGACCAAATGCAACCCGTGGTAATCTTGCAGCAGTTCCCTTCCAGAAGGACAAAATGCCTTCATGTTTCAGCATCTGTATAACGCAATCAAGACTATGTTTATAGTACTTGGCTTCCAGTCCTTGCATTCGAGTTTTCACCACGTCGAATGGCATCGTCCCCAAGACTGATACAATACCAGCTGTACCACCGCCGACGAAAGATTTCCAAAAGGGGACGGGGCCATCTTTGGAGCTCCCTTGTAGCAGCTGCACGCCCGAGATAAGAGCAAACGTTCGACTTTACACAAGCACTACACGCAATTACCCAATGGTTAGTGTACGACTTACTTTCTTAATTTCTTCGAATACCATGAACCGGATACCCTGGTTCCCCATTTGCTTTCCAAGCGTAGGCGCGACACCACGGTAAACTCCTGTGATTCCTTCCTCTTTGAACACTTCCTTAATGCCGTGGAACAGACCTCTGAACCTAGGATTGTCGCTATTTTGGTCATGAATCAACTTCGTTTTCATAGTTTCTGTACATAGGGCACATCCGCGTAATTTTCGTCATGGTCCTTACCCTTACGCTTTTTATAAGCAACATTGACTTACCAACAGGGATCACAACAGCTAATGATTCAATAGCACCTGTTCCCATTCCGGCTATCAAGGTCCTTGTGGGTGTCAAGTTTCCATCTTTGTCCTGTATGCCAAGAGCCACTCGGACTTATTCGCACAGAATTAGAAATAAATCGTCTACTTGAATCGATGCCTACCTTGACTAGTTTCTTGAGTTGGCCATAGGCGGTGAAGCGCACGCTTGTCTTGGGCACCGTTCCTGCCAAAAGGGACGAAAGTCCTCGGTACAACGCCAAGGGTCCTTTGTCCTTGACGATTTTCTTCTGCAGAGCGGGGAAAAAACAAAACAAACAAAAAACGCGGGGTGAGACACATGCTCTTTCTTCGTCTTTGTGGAGGGCAAAGAAAGACCACTTACGGCACAATCTATGGAATTTTTAAAGCGAGGAGGCTTTCCATCCTCCCTTCGACGTTCCAACTGGAGCTGGGTCTTCACATATTCTGTTGGATACATGATGGCTACTTCAATCCCTGCAAAACCAATGCCCCGGTGCGACGCAGATGAGCTTTAGTAATAAAGCGTCCACCAGAAGACACATATATTGGATGCCAACGTACCTCCTGCAAGACCGCCAGCAATGCAATGCTTGACAGGTCCAATAGGGGTTCCATCCTTGTTTGTGACAGTTGTTTTGGAGGACATGGTTTTCTACGACAACACTACAGAAGAAAAAGCAAGAGTTCGTTCTATGACGCGATTCCTGTTCTACAGTGAGCTATGAACTAAAAGAGATCGGGAAAGAGCTGTGTAAAGCCTCTATTTGACAGCTGGAAGTGGGGCTGACACCTTTGAACCCTCAAAAATGAAGTGAATACGAGCTGCTTTACGGACAAAGCAAGCTCAATCGACTGATATACATGTACACGCTCGTACACGAAGCGCTGAGGGAACAAACATCGAGCACGATCCAGTACCATGTGCATTGCATGAATTTGCATCCACAATCAACTCAACTTCAACGTCAAGAAATAATAGTTCTGTTGGCTTGTAGCCCCATAGTATGCATAAACGGAAGAATTGATGAAAAGTTGCCCAGTTGGAGGCCAAGATGCAGGTCAAAGAGGCGTCTCCGGTCCTGATGACCAACACGGAGGTGTTGGAGATGCTGTACAAACGCTCTGACCGCAGAAAACAAAGCCACAAGGAGATCTCACCCTCAGCCATGGGACCCTCTTTGGAGCATTTAGAGTGGATAGAGGAACATGTAAGGCGAATATTGCAAAATTTTCCCCTGTGTCCACAGAACGTGTATCACGGATTGGCTCCCCCGACATACAGACAATGGAGTACCTCCGGGAGCAGGACTGTGATTGCCAATCGAGGGAATCCGTGGCACGAACTCTGGAAGCGCTCAAGCGCCATGATACTTTGAAAGATTTGACCGATGGAGAGAAACTACAAGTCGTCAATCATGCCGCACATTCCGAACTAGACGCACACCTGGTATGTTCGAAGCTTCCGCCAACAATTAGCTAAATAGCGATAATTGGGTTTTATTCCTGCAGATTATTGAAAAGTGCGCAGAGAGGTTCTCTGAACAGGATATCAACGACCTCATCCAAATTGTAGCCCAGAATCTATGGGAACAAAAACCTATTAGAAGTACTTATAAGTATCCGGAGGGGTCATAGTCTAGCTCTTTACCAGAGAACACAGCGGTGTGTACATTCAGGATGTGTGCATGGATTGTGTCGGATGACGATCTTCCCTCTGGACGCCGTGGAGGTCTATCGTAATCCCAGCATTGCCCAACATGACCGCAAGCGTAAGGCAACGTTTCGTTGTTGCGCTATCTCAAGGCCATTGAAGAAGTAAAATCAGCTTCCTCGTGCATCTATTGCGTCGTTATCATCGAAACCAGCGAAACGGTCGCCTGCTCGATCACGGTTGGTTGAAGAATCGCGATTCTTGGAACCTCTCAGATGGTCGGATCGCTTTACCTTCCATCTCAAGAGGGAGGTTAAGTCGCTCTTGACAACGTTAACATAGGCACCCATTTTGGCATTTCCCTTTGCCATACCAAGTAACATACGAGCGCGCTCAGTCGCTTTGCGGTTGTCTTCTGAGTAACCAGAGTGTCGTTGCCTTAATTGGTAGGCACGCTCAAAGTAATGTACGGCATCATCTAGTTCGTTGTTTTTACTAGCTACGGTTCCAAGGTTAATGCAAGCATCCGCTTGAGCACCTAAATTATTCGTCCCCTCAGCAACGCGAAGGAACTCTTTCAAACACTCCATAGCTTTATCAGCGTACTCACCACCAATTTTCTGATACGCAGCGGCAAGAGCCCCATAGGCCTCTCCCTGTGCCTCCATACCTTCCTCTCCTTGCATACTCTTGGCGATACTGAGATATCCTCGGAGATAAAATATGGCCTTATCCGGATCTCCTTGGTTAATGTAGACTTTACCTACAGCATAGCTTGCTTTGCCTTCAGCTTCCCTGTCTCCAGCGTTCTGCGCCGCTTCGAACGCTTTTAAATATAAATCCAACGCTTCCGCCATGCTTCCATCAGCAGCGCTTCGACGCGAACCCCTACTCTCCCCGTCTCCGACGGAATCATCGAAGTGCGAGGACGCTCGGGAAGTCGGCCTGTTAGCTTCTGAGCCTGTGCTTGCTGATGAACTAGGTCGCTCCCTTGTAACCCTGGCCAATCGTTCCCGCTCACTATCATCAGCTCGTTCTTCAATAAGTTCTGCCCTTTTACTATAGGTTCGGATGAGCTGCTGATTGGACAAGCGGATCTCGTAGCGATCACCCTCCTCCTCGGCGAGTTTACGGTGCAATTCGTGGTAGTCGGTGGCAGTCTCATGCTCATCCATAGCTTCATGAATTTTCCCTAATTCCTGTGCCGTTCGCATTTCAGTTTTAACATCAGCATTCACTCTAACGTACTCAAGACAGCGCTCCAGGAAATACGCTGAAGTAGTATACTCATGGCTTTCTCGGAAATGGTCGGACAGAACGAAGTGGCAATCTATGGCAGTGTCTTTGTTCCCTGTGACAATCCACGATGTCATCAACACGCATCAAGTGAGAAAGCGGTTAAAGCGTTCTAGATCGGCTATGTTGACGTACCTTTCCGTGTTGCTCGTTCAATATCACATAAATGCTTCTGGAGGAAAGACATCTCGTCGAAACTGGGATCGGCATGACTCTCACCTTCCTTGTGGTGTTTATCACGCTGCAACCCTCGGTGAGGAGCCTGAGCCATCTTTGATTGATCGGTATCTCCAAGGCGGTGCGTTAAATAGAAGAAATCGATGAAGGCTTCGACATGTCCAGTCACCAGAATATCAATGCAATGTTGCATCTTCGTAGAAACCGGCCTTACTTCTAACGCTCCTGACATCCGCCGCTGCGTCAAAGAAACTCATCTCACGGCTGCATGAACCCTTATGCGTGATTACCTTCCTTTCATCTCACAACTTACGTTGGCCATTCGTTGAGCGGAAGCCTTTACGGCTGGCGACGAAACATGGACCGCATTCTTGGACTGAGAGTCTGCGTGCTTTCCACCTTCCTCCTCCAGCGGGTAGTTATTTGTCTGGCTTCCTTCGTAATAGGAACGCCATCCTTGTTCGTTTCCACCACCACCAGCCTCATCCTCCAAGAGCATCGCTCTAATTTGTGCGCTTTGTTTATCTGTGCTCGACAGATGTTGTGACTGTTGGCTGCGCTGCTGTTGCATTTTCTTCCGTACACGGCGCGATAAGGGCGGTTGCCCAGTTTGGTACTGGCGAACCGGAGACGAGAGACCTACATCAGTCTTACTGGTCTCTTTATCGAGGTGTGAGGAGGACTGGTAGGTTGAGTCGTGAAGACTGCCGCTGCTCTCGTCCAGACGAGGTCGTTGACTGCGCTCCTTCCCCTGCATGATCCTTTCTATTCCCCGTCGTCGGCAGACATTGGTAAGCGCGCACCACTGTACAAACTCAAGAACAAGTGTGTGTGAAATGGCGCCCACAACAAGTGTAAGCTAAGCGTAAAGACAACACCTCTTTAACGGTGCTTTCTGAAGTGAAACAATTGTTTACCTTGTTGAAGGCCGTCACTTCAGTTTACTGGCAGTAAATTACTGCTTGGTATTACAAGTTGGTAATATCCTCGTTTTACGACGGCATTGGTCGTTATCATTGAATAAAACAATTTTAGAAGGGAAACAAATCATGCAAGCCTTCAACTAGACTCTCGTACAAACCGGAGACTGCAACAGGACACATAGTTGTACAACACAGTACTGTATTCCAGAGACCACCAAATACGAAGTCTTTCTGTGGGGATTCGAGCTGTTAGTCAATAGGGATAGGTAGTACCGTAAAATGCTGATGAACGGAATTGGACTAAACTTGATGATTGTGACGCACTCCTTTTGTGGAGATTCGAGCTGTTAGGCATCAGGTGGTACTGTAGCCTTGTCTGTCTTCACGGTGCATGGATGTAGTCCTGATCCATTGGAATATTCAGCCTGTAGGCCACAAATTGTACACTCTACTACCACGAAGTTGGAACCATCGAGTACCAAACTCCCTTCCAAGAAACACGAACCAAAGAGTCATGGCGACCTCGGTAACAGCCAGCGTTTATTCAGGTAAAGACGTGGAGTCCGAGGAATCGTTATTCATGGAAATAGGGAATGCTGTATCGATCTTATTGTATCGGCAAACATATTGAAGAGGAGGAATACCGGTATGTAGTAGCGCCTAAATGGAGCCAAGAAGGGCTTCTCGAAGCTCAACAACTACTCATGTAACACTGAAGAAAAACTGTGCCACCATAGTAAAGGACTGTCCATCCCTCTATTACGCACGTAACACTGTCGTCCTAAGTCCTCGATCGATTCACACGCTTGGAAGTTGGAAATAGGATAAGGCATAATGTATTTGAGTTATGGTACGGAAAATGTACCGTGTCAGTGTCCAGTTAGGCTTCCTCTCATCTGATCTTTGCAAACTCTGTATAAAAGTATGCAACAACGCTGTTTTTATAAAAGTATTTTGGAGCAATATGTTGAAATAATACCAAAGACATTTCGACATCAACGTTACGTCAGAATTGCCACCGCCACACACTTCCAGCTGCACTTCGCACCCGTAACTATTCGGCGGCGGTATCACACTCTGAAGCGCTGTACATCCAGAAGACGGCCATTCAGCTGCACCATCAGACCAAATGGACTCCAAGTTTTGGCAGGAACTCGTCTTCTTTTTTATCGGTAGGGCTCTGAGAGTCTGACAGTGCATGTCTGCCTAAGGCAGTGCCGCAGCGACCTCCTCCAACTGAAAAAAACCTAGTCGGCGCGTTGTTCTTGTTAGGAGACAGTATGACAAGCTTGAAGTCCAACTGGTTCATTTAGAAACCTACTCAACAAAGAGGAGGCAGGGATGGGTATACAGTTGCAGTAAGCGAAGACTTGAAAATGCTCTGAGTGAACGACGTCGCATCCTGCAGATTCACAAGTAGCACGGACGGAACATTACACCTTTAGTTTATCGATCTGCTGTATTGGAGCGTCAGGCTAGAACAAGTTGAACAACGCTCTAACGGCCAGGTAACAGATAATGACCCGTTCTCTACAGTATAGAGTTGCGGGTAAGTAGGGGCTCGTTAGTCGCGTAAAGTGTTGCTCCGACCTTGCATTGCATACCTCAATCTGGCCGCCGTCAATGAGTGCACGCAGGTGTGGTACTCGGTCTGTTGAGCATCGTATGTGTTTCTATCACCCTCGCTTTGCCAACTTGGTTTGATGCTGACGTGCCGCAAGATGGAGAAAAACGGAATGGACATGCAGGTACTGTTCCTAGAACTGCATTGATTGTATTGCTTGGTCTTGCATTGTACTTGTTTTCTCTGTCTTGCATCCATGCAGGACTCTTCCAGTTCTGTCTTAACGTGGGTATTATGCTTTTTGTGGAAAGTATCGTTGTCGCGCCCGCGTTAACTATGAGTCGAGATGTGCTTTGCTTGCAGGAGGAGGACGAGTCAAAAGTAGAGACGGCAGATTGTAGGACGGCAAAATGGCAAAGAGAGTCTATAGAGGATGATGAGGAGAAAAACGCTCAGGTAATCAGAAGGATGTTTGCGCAACTCATTGCTGCCAGAATAGCCCAGCTTGTAGGGGGGCTGATTATGTTTGCGTTAATTGTGCGTTACGCGTGTACGAGCTCGCGACACGGAGCGCTAGTTGATACTCTCATTGCTGGTAGGTTCTTTCCTCTAACAATCCATCAAATGTTGCTCTATATAAGTTTGGTGAAACTGCAGCTTCTCTGTTTGCCTTAGTGAACCTCCTTTTCGTTGAAATGCGAACACATCCGCACGAAGTGCTTCGGATGTATGATCTTCTTGGAGCTTTGGACTATAATGAGGATGACCAAAACAATCTGATAGGAGACGATGTTAAGCCTGAGCTGCGTTTTGGCTCCAGTTGGATAATTGGCTGGTTAATAGTTGTGTTAGTGGTCTGGACTGGAGTCGCACTACATCTTTCTCGGAAACACGCAGTGCTTGATCTTCATACATAGTCAATTCAATTCCAAATTTGAAATGAATACAGATGAAAGGTGTTGCGATGACGTTCACTTTTGGAAAATGGTTCCAGTTGTGCCGGCGTTGCACACGATGGTGTGGTTGCAGGTGGGTTTCTGCTCCCGGGCAACCAACATCGGCAGAATTCGATGGGCGATAGTTGCTTGACAAGTCTTGGGAAACCAATTTGGTACAATTAGAGTCGCACAATTGTACGGCAGTAGACAAATTCATAATACCAATACTACTTTAAGACTTCCCTTTCGTTCCTTGTGGCGTCGCAACTTGGTGCGACGGTTAGGTCGCATCTTCATTCGTCGCTGCGCAAGACATCACGCACTGAGTACACCACAAGAGGAATGGTATAAAGTCTATTCGTTATTTGGTTTAGTTGCACATGTATCTGTTCGACGTGAAACTTGTCTCGTGCATGCTGACGTTAGGGAACAATTAGACGTAGTCAGCGAACAAGACAGCACTGGCTTGCAACACTTATCACCGGAAATCACTTTTACCTATGCAATGATGGTGTGGTCAATGCTCGTCGGATAGAAGTAGTGAAGGATGGGGTTCGATCGCTATGCGAAACTAGGTAAGTCGAACGAGCTGCTTCTAGCAGTAGCGTGTCCTCCCCGTGTTCAATATGACCTCCTTACAGCCGGCATACTGTCATTTATGGCGATGTTCATAGCGGGGTTGATCTTAGTAGTACCTTCTTGGCTAGAAGTGAACCATGGAGATGGCAGGAAAGATCGAACAGGTAAGCAACTGCTGCGCTTCGGCACTTCGTATACTGCGCTGCAACCGTTGAATTCCTCAATCGCAGGGCTCTTCCATTACTGTGTGGAGGTTGGTAAAAGATTGATATTTCTGATTGGCGCAATTATCTTATTGAATTCGTACAGGTGGATACACTAGGGGACTTTTCCCAGCAGGACGAGAAATGCAGCACCGTGGGGTGGATACCCCAGTCGACCGAAGATAAACCTCCATCTGGAACAAATCGTCTTTACGTTGAATTTACAGCTTCTCGTGTTTCTATGGTTTTGGCAACAGCGTGTCTTGGGTATATCGGTGTTAGGACCCTTTGTTATCGAATTGAGGTCCGCACCGGATATGACAGTTACGTCGTGTTCGCATCAGGTAGGTTCCTCAACGCGCTTCCGCTGTTGCCTCGCGATATTTGCTTTAAAGCGTTGCTTCTACTGCAGCTATTCTATGTGCCCTGACGAGTGCTTTAATGTTTGATCTCCGGCGGAATAGTGAAGCTCTAGCGTATATGTACTTCTACTTAGGAGCTGCTTCAGAACCGGACGAAGATATCGAAAAGAGTGTTCAGTATAGTATTTGCTGGCAAGTGAGCTGGGCCATTGTATTGGGGATTATTGCAATTCTGTATACTCTCTATTTGGGCAAGAAACATCTGAGAGAAGAAGTGTACGATGCATACGAACACAGGCGACTTCAAGCGGTAGATTGAGCCGTCGTTTTTGATGTCGCTCTGAATTTGTTCGCTGGTAATCATCATAATATTTTTTATCGGTTACTGTAATAGCATATGGAGTTTGAAAGCATCAAGAAGATTCGCTCTCGTTAAACTATGACAACCTACAAAGAGACTTCCCGCTCAAATTCGCTGAACGACGGCTTGATGCAAACGTGGCACCGTACTCATGGCCTCATGGGTGGGAAATTTGGGCTAAGGACAGAGCTTGCTTGGCGAATCACTTCCCACTCTTGCCGTATTGGAAGGAAGGGCAGGAATTTAAGCACCCATGCAACTATTACTAGTTACGTAACGCTCGACATTGGCTAGAGCGGAGCACGACGAAAGAAGCTGTAAAACGGCCTGCGACAACATGTTCTAGATCGTCACCAAAGCAACACATAGCTTTGGAATCACTCGGTGGCCTTCATCACTCTCGCGAAACCCGGTCTCTTCTATGTGGGATGCAGGCTAAAACTGTGACAGCGTTGTTTATGTTTTGGGTGCTTAGAATATCTCGTCTCGAAACTTCCATCAACGTTGTAGGCCGCAGGGTTGGATGCAACCTGAACGAGTGTGATGCAATCGGCAAATTCTTGTAAATTTCCTGCAACTATACATAGACAGCTGAATCAACAGATTGGCCTTCTAGTCTTACGAAGTCATCAAGTGAGATCGAGGAGTATAGGTGGGCCATCAGAAGTACAGAACATTATTTTCTCCCTGAAACACCCCAGACATCAACGTAGCACAATCGCGTTTATCGGTTTCAAACTCTTCAATATTCTCCCCTAAATTTCAACGTGTGTATTAGTATTGCAGAAGACTACACGCTACGCCGTGTAAGGCATGAATCTTTAGCGGAACCGGTCAAACATGTTCACGTTGTGGCGCATCAACGCGACAGACACTTTGGCCGTCATCAGCTTGCGAAAGTTCCGCATCTCCCTTGTTCCCCAGCGGCAGCCCGGTACTTTCCTGGAACTTGATCGCGTCCTCCCCGAAGCCATCCGTCGTCTCCATCGCGAACGGGATAATTTCCGTATGGTGGTCCCTCAGATACCCGTATTTTGTCCGCTTCTGCCGCGATGGAGAGGGGCCTTCCTGCTGCCCTGGCTAGTCTGTCTCTCGTGAGCGGGTTTTGCACCGTCACATCGACATACACTGTGCTCGTTGGGCCCTTCGCTACCAGCCTCGCTTTTCCTTCGTTTCGAGTACCTCTCTCTCCACTGGCATTTGGCTCATGCGGAGGTAGTTCTCCAGTTCCACTGATATCCTGTCATGACGGCGGATCCTTTACGTGGCGTTCGCTTCTTTGCCGCACTCCAAAGCGTGGTGCAGCAGCTCGTGGATCGGTCCTTCTCCACAGCATTCACCGGATTGCCCCGTAAACAAGTTAGTTTGGGAGAGCCCTAGGCGTAGACGCACTGCTACAATGTACTCGGCGTCGGTTAGTGTAAATCCTTTACTTGGTGCTGCGTATAGCCATGTAGCTGCTCCGTCCGCTTGGCAGGCCGTCAGTAACGCTTTCTGCTGCGGGTTCAGGGTCCCTTTCAGGGTCCTTGTAGGTACTCTCTGCAACATCTTGCCCAGGTGTTTTTGTAGCTTCGGTTTGCTCCAGTAGCCTTCGTAGTTTGCATCCGGGAGTCCGATCGTGTCTTGTAGCGCGTTCTGACTCTCCGCGAGCCATGGCGGCGGCTTCTTGCGGTATTGCGCGAGCGGGTCCTGCTCATCTCCTGCCGCTTGTTGAATCTTTTTCGACGCGTAGATCGACCCGGCGATCTGCGATGCTTCTACTGCGTGGTATGGGATGACTATCCCCAGTCCTCCTGCCTTTGAGGACAGCTTGGCTTGTGCAACGGTGTGAGCGGGCAGCTCGTCTTGCCATTTCAGCGCTCAACGTGCACGCACTGCACGGTCGCAAGCGATGAGCGACCGTTGAGTCACGGCGTTGACGGATGCTGTTCGTACTCTATAGACTCTTTGACTTCTCCGGAATTGGTATGCAGCTGAAATGAAAACTTGGACTCAAAATCATCCCCACCATTCACTTCATGTGCTTTAGAACAGGCCCTGAGCGCAAGAGAATTCACCGCTCCTCGGAGTGCGCATTACCGATACTGCACACCTGTATACCGACTAGAAGGTGAACTCGCATGACAACGACGTCGAAAACCATTCACCTGCCACTCCTCGGTTCTGTATTGCAAGGCATGAGCTGATGCAGCCAAAATCTGGCTTGCTTCCCCCTGCGGGTGTCGAACCGGTTGTCGAACACTAACCACCACGTTGGCACCATCAGAATGGACGCTCCCTTAGTCCCTCGATTCAAGAAGTATTTTTCCGTGGCAATGACGCTATCATCGCTGACACTAATATGCTCGGGATTGGTCGCAGCCTTGCCGAAATGGCTAAGTGCTGATGTTCCCCAAGATGGAGAGCTCCAGGGCGGCTTCGCTGGAATATTCCATTTCTGCTTGGGAGGCAATTCGATCGCAGATGCGAACTGCAATGTAGCAAAATGGTCGATGGACGATGACAATAAGGCAACGAAGGAGCAGGATCGCTTGTTTGTGGAATATACAGCTGTGAGGGTACTAACGTTGGCAGCGGCATTGTGCTACTGCGTTGGTTTGTGCCGTTCGATGCGCTCCCCAACACGTGCAACATACAACGTAGAATACGTGCTCGGAAGTAAGTTTGCGACGTTTGCCTAATGAATCTTTATTGATTTACGAATGAAGCTGTTTTCTAAAGAGAGTTGCAGGTAGTTTGTTGATTACTGCAGGTGGGTTAGCCGTGGATCTGAAGTCTCATCCACATAACCTCTTGAGAATATTCAATTTTCTGGGCGCTATTGATTACGATGAAGATGACCAGATAGTAAACTACGGGACGCAAGTAGAACCGACGCTCGAATTTGACGTCAGCTTCTTCCTTTGCTGGGTTGCTGTTTTTCTCAGCGGTCTGAGCGTATTTGTTCTCAGGAAAGCCTGGAAGCATTATAGGTCTGACGTTTACGAGTTCTACCAGGCCCACGCTTCAAACATTGACACAGAAGGCATAAGTGACGTGTAATGGGAAGACATATTGACCCACCACTAAGATTCCATGGTTTACCGAAGCTCTCCCACAATGATCCCCAGCTGGTCAGAAGGTCCGCTTCCGAGATTTCACGACAGTTTGGAATGGTAACAAGCAACGCTGTAGACGCCCGTAGTTTCAATTCCATTAAACACTCTATTGTGTGTCCTCGCATCCTTCAAACATATCCATTCAAATTTCATTGTTCGCGTGAGAGTATCATGGTATGGGTTTAATGCAGTGCAGCACAATCCTCCAAAGTTGAAGATCCTTTGTCGCAGGGTCCATTTTGAAATCCGCCGTCTCGTTCGTCCTATGTGTACTTTACTGAAACCGATTCCACCTGAATTGGTCGCCGGGTAAAGAAGAAGGTCTATTCAGTGATACGCGCGTGTGTGTTTCTTGCGCAAAAAGAGACAGGTGGCAACGTAAGTGAAGAGCTTAGTCTGCGGCACTCCACCACTCGGAGGTGTTCTTTTCTAAGTCCCGGAGCACGCTATATTCCACTCGATTCGTCTCTTTGCTGTCGCCTGTGTCCCCCCTCAAACACACCGGGGACAGAATCGCTGCTCCGTTGGATGCAGTGTCGAGAGCCTCGCATCGCATCTAGAGGTGCTTACAAGACAGCGTGGAACATTGAGGCCTTTTTTGTGGTTCCTGGAGGGGGATCCACAGGGGAAGACGCGTATCTTTGCGAGGCTTGGTTTTCTTTGTACGACGCCCCTAGTGTTGCTTTACGGCCTCCTTGGAGATATGCTGGAACTGTGGGAGCTGTGGTGCTGCATGTTGGTGGCAGAGTAGGGCCTTATAGCCTCGTATAAGGGTCGAAGTGGAGGCGGTTGAATCCGGCCAAAAAGGGCGCCATCCGGGCGTTCGGCCCGGCGGACTCCGAGGTCCATTCTGCTGTTTTTTATACCTTTATATGGTATATATATTGACGAGGGTGTTTCTTATCTTCCGTTCGATACCAAGGCTGAGCTCATTTGATTATGCAGAAGGAATTGAATGTAGGAGGGATTCTGACCTGACCCGGTCTTGAGTGGGATGAGTTCGCAGTGAACAAAGAAGCGCTTGTCTAGTCCATACACAGAAAGTAAACTAAGCACACTATCTCAATACACGTTGTGGTGATATCCCATCGGACGAGGAAGAGGCGCGATAAGCAGCGTGTTTTGGTGTAGAATTGATCAGTCCAAGAGAATAAGCGGATAATTAGAGTCGCGGGTCGCGAGAAGCCCCAAGAATTAATACCATTGCAACCAACTATGCCTGATTCAGGATTTCCACGCAATTTGTTCACGGGATTGCTACGGAGCAACCGGAATAAACCCGGAACGACTACGCAGAAGCGCGAGGAGTCCTTGAAGCATAGTATTGCTATCATCCCGGACAGGTTTTACTGGAAGCCCATTCAAACGGAACCTGGCTATGGGCAACGATGTACTGTGCCAGATGATACGAAAACTGCCCATTACTTTTGTATCGATGATAAACTGACTTATTGGAACTTTTTCTTAGATTTTGGTCCGCTCAATTTGGGCCATCTCTACCGATTTGCCGAATTGGTGAACTCCAAACTAGAAAACCCTAAACTAAGTTCGAAGAAAATCGTCCTGGTATGTGGCTCCCATCCACATCGTCGGGCGAATTCTGCGTGTTTGGCCGGAGCGTATGCTGTCCTTTACTTAGGGAAGTCTCCTCAGGAGGCATGGGACCTTTTCAGCGACGTGTATCCACCCTTTCCTCCGTTCCATGATGCCTCCCCCTGTGTGTGCACCTACAAATTGACGATACTGGATGTTTTAGAAGGCATCGCTAAGGCAAGGTTACATAAGTTTTTTGATTTCCGCTCATTCGATGTAGATGAGTATGAATACTTTGAGAAGCCCGAGTGCGGAGATCTTAACTGGATCGTTAAAGACAGATTTTTGGCGTTTGCGGGTCCGAACGACCACACACTGGACTACTGTTCACTGTCTCCGAGGGTATGTACTTTTCAACTGGTCGTGATTATCCTTCCGCATTCACAAATTGGGATCTTATTCCGCAGGATTACATTCCTCATTTCAAGCGTTGGGGTGTGAAATTAGTCATCCGACTGAATAAGAAGTACTATGATGAGAAGAAATTCATACGCGCCGGCTTTGATCACCTTGATTTATATTACTTGGACGGAAGTAATCCACCTGCCCATATTTTGCAGCGCTTCATCGAGGCATGCGAGCAAGCCGACGGAGCAGTTGCCGTCCATTGCAAAGCAGGATTAGGGAGGACAGGTACATGCATTGGGGCTTTTCTAATGAAGCATTACAAGCTAACGGCCGCGCAGGCTATAGGATGGATGCGAGTGTGTAGACCGGGTTCAGTTATTGGTCCACAACAACACTTCCTGGAGGAAATTCAGTCGCAAATGTGGAAAGAAGGTGACGAATACAGAAGACGACGCGGATTACCGGACGTGGCAGAGCTGAGCGAAGCATATTCCAGACTGAGCTTAGGCAAAACGGAAGATAGCGGGGAGATGCCCGGGAATAGCGTTCCGCGTCAGCCTTCTATAGGTACGCCTTTGTGTTCGGATCCCGAACCGAACGGCCATGCAAAAGACCACTCTAACAGTGGCTCGGCAGTGTCGACAACGCGTTCTACCCACTACCGGTCTGTCACTGCAACTTACACATACGGAAGCCCAGCGGCTGAGGGTGAATTAACTCCCGGATCCGATACCTCACAGGGAGACATACTACGAGGAGCAAAGTCAAGGTCTCCTACAAGCAAATCGCGTTTGGGCTCAGCTTTTGGTAGCGATACTACATCTCCCCTAAGACGTACTGGCCGTGCAGCTCATTAGTTTCCTAGTCCGAAAAAGGAAATGCAGCAGTTTACTACTTTGCTGGCTGGTGCGTTCTTGGAATTCGATACAATTGAATTTAGAAAAAACAAAACGAATAAATAATAACACCCTCGAATAAATGTAGCGTATCATATTCCAAGACAATAGGCGGACTCCTGTGTCCCTTTCTGGCCAGTCTTGCGGAAGGAGCTCGCCCACCAATTAATCCGCTATCAGGGTACTTAAAGAGCAGGCTCAATTAGTAAGGTACCCCAACACTGGAAGCAAGGCGGGGGAACTTCGTATACTTGCACAACGAACCTGCAAGACCACATTGCAGAGCTCTCCTGCTGCGAATGGGACACAAAGAGAGAAAGAGAGAGAGAGCCAAAAGTGTGCATGTCATGTAGCGCTGCAAGCTTGCACCAGTCAAACTGAACCAACCTCACTTCAATGAGGCTCAGTGCGGCAGTCTGCGGACGCAACCGGGGATTTTAGCCGTATTTCTGGCCCACAGTGCACTGTGTGCAATTCCAAGAGTATTGTTCCCGCTGCATACTGGTAGATACTTGTCCGTAAGGAGAAGGGTGCATAGAATCGCGCCCTGTGTGGTGTAGAATTGTGGTATAAACGTGCTCTGGGCGGCAAAATTAGCCAACCGCAGGTGTCTTGTCTCTCTTCCGAGCTCTGTACCAGCTCTATAGCGTTTGTTGTTTGACATCTAGCAGAGAAATGGTTTCCTTGCAGTTTAAACTGGGCACCGTCGCAGTCTTACTGCTATGCATCGTGTATGTGGGACAGGCGACCCCCGACAACTTCTTCAACACCTTGGCCAATTCCCAGGAATCGGTGGGATCCATGCTCAGGAAGCATGGGCCCCGAAAGTCGTCCCCAGGTTCCTTCCAGATGCCTCTCGATCAGAATGACCCTTCGCTGGTGAAAACCAACCTGGGATCCATCAAAGGTGAAGTGCTTTCCAAAGGCCGAAAATTCATGTCGATCCCGTATGCGCAACCCCCAACGGGAAATCTGCGTTGGGAAAGCCCCAGAATGGTTAATCCATGGGAGCCTAAAGTGATACAAGCTACCCATGGTAAGTTGGACATGATTCTCGTCAGTTGTCACTGAAATTGACGGACATGGTACTGCAGAACCTCCGGGATGTTACCAGAAATGCGGGCTGCCTCCGCATGCGTGCCCAAAGACCATAACAGGTTCGTTTCATCAAAGGGTTCTCTAGTTATGTTTGAAATGGAATACTCTTCTTTTTTTGTGTGATCATATGATGTCTTTGCAGAGGATTGCCTGTACCTGAATGTCTTTACCCCACCCCTCGAACAGATCGACGAACCCTTGCCAGTGCTAATGTAAGCAACAGTAGTGCCGAAACATGTTCATTGAGCCGTGTTGCAGTCCATTCATTTGAGCGTACTGCAGCTTTATCCATGGTGGAAATTTTCGTCAAGGATATAGTGGAGGCCCTCTCTACGATGGAACTGATCTATCCAATAGCTCCAAGATCATTGTACGTCGCATCGACAATACGACCCGTTTTTTCGAACCTGTATATGGCGCTTCTCTTGCAGGTTGTCACTGTTAATTATAGATTGGACGCGTTTGGTTTTCTCTACACGGGAAGTGGGGATAATACGAGCATTGACGGCAACTTTGGTATTCAGGACCAACGAATGGCAATGCAGTTTGTCAAGCAAAATATTGATGCTTTTGGTGGTGATCCTTCTCATGTCACCATAATGGGTCAGTCGGCAGGTGCTCAATCTGTTGCTACACACTTAATCGCAAAGGATAGTGAACCATACTTTGATGCGGCTATCATGCTGTCGGAACCCATGGGACTCCCACTGCGAGGAAAGCAAGCTGCAAACAGCTGGGCTCGTTTAATTTCTTCTGAGATTAACTGCGGAGGAAAGTCTGCTCCGATTAAGGATATTGAAACCTGCATGAGGTCTAAGGATTCTAAAGAGATTCTCAATGCTTCCGTCACTGCTCATGGTGACATCTTTGCTCAGTTGGACGACCTGCTCTATGTTTTTAACCCGTGGGGTCCGGTGGCTGGAACCAGTGACTGCCCTGAACAACCATTGTACGCTTTTGGCAATTTGTCATCACACGTACAAAGGAAGCCGATCATAACGGGGACTGTGGCCAATGAAGGATGGATGTTTATATATGAAGCGTTTGATTTCGAAATACCGTCTCTCCTATTTGACTTTTTGGTCCCTATTGTTTTCGGTTCGGACGCTGGAGCAAAAATCAAGCAGAAATACCCTGTGCCTGCAAATTTGAAGAACGACACGCGACCTCTGTTGTCTCAAATTGCGACGGATGGATTCTTTCACTGTCCCGTTAGACATGCAATGCAGGCTTTGTCCAACGCGAGTTCCCAAAATGTCTGGATGTATCATTTTGATCACGTAGCCAGCTTTTCGAAACAAGAATGGGGACCAAATTTTAAGATGTGCTGGGACAAAGTTTGTCATGCGGCTGATTTGGTTTTCTGGTTTCGGCCCGACCCGGACAATTTCGGATTCAACTTTACGTCTACGGAATACGTATTGGCAGAGTCGATGCAGGATTATCTTGGTCATTTTGCAAAGTCTCACGATCCTGGCAATAGCCCAACAGAGCCCTTGCAGTGGCCACAATACAACTCTAAGACGAAGAACGGGCAAGGGATGGTTCTCTTCCAAACTCCGTCAAACAAGGTCGAAGTTGCGCCGTTTGGGTCGCTTTGCGACTACTGGGATAATGAAATCACGTATGCTTTCGCAGCGAGCAATTAAATCGCGGGTTTATTGCTAAATAGAATCGAAACATAGATATCTTTTGCGGGTTTCTATTGCCATTACTAGTGGTAGTTGCACCGGACATCCGCACAATATATATATATATATACAGAACGGCTTATCATTTGGAAGTGTATGTATTTAATACTGTGGGCGCCCTTGTCTTCCTCCACGTCCACCACCTCGGCCTCCACGTCCACCCCCTCTCGATTGACCCCGGTTATCATCCTTACTCTCCTTAAGTGGCTCGTGAATTGCTGTTTCGATAGAATCTGCCAATAGCCTCGTTCTTATAGACAAATCTTTCGTCTTTCCAATCACTTGTTGATATATAGACGGATAATTGACAGACATTATCACTTGCCTCGCTGCTCGGTCGATCCGTGCGTCAAAGTGGGCATTACGGATCATATTCACCACCCATTTCTCCGCATCGTTTTCATGCATGGATAGTTTGTTTGCCAGCATACCGATATCAATCTTCTGGTGAATTCTGCAATATGTTTCGAAGATGAACAACCTAGCGTTTTCAACGAACGTGTCCACGACTTCTTGTTCCTCAGCAAAATTGGAAAGGA
This sequence comes from Halocafeteria seosinensis, assembly GCA_001687465.1. Taxonomy (NCBI): domain Eukaryota; class Bigyra; order Bicosoecida; genus Halocafeteria; species Halocafeteria seosinensis. The sequence goes on from LVLI01000370.1 coordinate 33,310, forward strand.
AGTAATCGCTCCTGATAACACTCTCACATTGACGCCTGAAGAATGACCAAATACAGAAAAAACGATGTGAAATATCACCATATAGAATACAACGGTAACTCAAACATGAAAACTTACAATTTTTCTTGAGCAGCCTCAAAATTAAAATTCACCAGAAGTTCTTCTACAAATTCAATAATCGGGTCCCGGTAGGTGTACTTTTCTTGGGAAATGACGTTCAACAAAGTCTTGATGTCGTCTTTCCGACGTTGCCGTGTAATGATCACATACGCAAGATACCTGAGCAGCCAGGGGCAGTTCGTCTGGATCGCATTGAGGTTATTGAGATGGTTGCGGTTGTCGTGTCGAAGGAAGAACTCGACCAAGGTGTCTTTCCCTTTGGGATGATTAAAGAAAATATATAAACTCCAGTGCAAAAGCCAGGAACGCTGTTGCAAAACCATCAACTTGTGTGTGCTTTTGGCTCTTCCTGTTTCCAGCTCGGTTGTATCATCAGTGCTTAATCTTGAGATTGCATTATATAGATTTTCTCGGTCTCTGTCGGCCTCTTCCCAGTGCTCGCTCAGGATCTCTGAGGCAAACTTCCCCCACAAAGCCCGAAGACTACGTTCACTATCGGCAGGTACTAACTGTCTGTAGTAAAACAGGTAACTAGCAGCACTATCGTAATCACCACATTCGTATTTGAATTTGGCACAGCGGTATAGAGCTTCGATATGTTCATCCGTAACCTGAGGACCACAGAGACAAGTTGACATCCATCATAAAGGAGGAGTTGCAAGAACAATTTGAAAGTACGTACACCATGTTGGGCCTTGAGATATTCAGCATTGAATTGTTCACCGTTGATTTCCTCGGGAGGTTCCTCATCGCCATTGTCGATGAATCTCAATATAGGCATGGCAGCTTCCACATGTCGTGTGTACTCGTCCAGTACTTGTACGCGTCTATCCTCGAGTGCTGAACGGAGGAAAACCCCACTGAATGATGTCATGTTATTGCATGCAGTCTTCCATGGCACGACCTACCTTGGGGGATTTTGGTGTTTTCTCCATGAATGTCTTTATATAAAGCGATGGCGTAGTCCATCATGTTGGTCTTCTTGACCAGTTCCAGCCGGGCAACAGCGATATCATTTTGGTCATACATCTGGATCATGGGAAAACCCTTGATAAAAGACAGCACACTTTGAATTCCATCCATTTCACTCTGAACTTACATCGCTTTCTTCCAGGAAGAAGAACATTGGGAACACCAGGTGGATGTCCAGGAACGGCGCGATCTTGGTCGTCAGATCATAGTCTGCACAGCGCGGATATTATCGTGAATGCATCGAGGTAAGGAAGTGAATGAAATATCTGTGACCCCCCGATTCCTAATATCTGGCCACAGGGGACGGCGTAGAGGACCCAGCCGCCCCCATGTCTTTTGTCGTTTTCCTCCCCTTGGGCCCCCCTTAGCAAAATACTGACATTCACACACATACCTGGTGATCTGACCACCGCGTCTCCGGCGTTCTCATTCGAGTTGGTACTCATTTTGCGTGTTTATGAACCTCAAGTAACAGTGAAACAAGCTCTACATCGAACCAAAGAGGCGTCTCAACAGGCTTAAAGTTCTGCAGACGATTGAAAGGAATGATTGTACTCTATATGGGCAGTGTCAGAAAAGATTGTTTCGTTGAAAAGAGCTTGCCATGTTGGCTTCAGCCACTGTTACGGCGATTGTAGAAGGATTTAGGAGTTTTTCCCGTGATATTCTAGCCTAGTCTTAGAATATATGATACTTGAAAGATATCCCGAGAGGAATATGTGGAGGAATACAGTGCGACACTCTATTGGGACCTGTTTAAGCCGGCAAATACTGGCAGCATCCGATTGGAATGCATGTGTCACGGTCTCTACTGCTGTCCAAAGCCATGCTCGGTCAATTTGTAGTGGTACGACAAATGGAATCAAGTGGTCCGATGCACGCCGCACGAACTCGGTTCAGATGATAGGGAATGGCATGGAAGCTCATGTGACTGTACTTGGCACCACCGCTGGAATTCCAACACCGTTTCGAGGAAGTTCGGCGTATGTGGTTCAGTTTCAAGGCAGGAAGTGGCTCGTAGATGCCGGAGAAGGGACTTTTCTGCGATTAAGTCAAATGGAATCGCTCAGCGTGGCCGACCTCGAAGGAATCTTCATCACCCACTTGCATGGAGACCACGTATTTGGGCTTCACAGCCTACTGGCCACGTATTTCACAATTACCAAAGCGCCCTTCGCGGAGCAATGGAACAATTTGATGGAGGAAACACACCAGCAAGGAAGACGAGCGCGATCTAAACGGAAGCCTCTCAAGGTCTACGGGCCGAAAGGGATAAGCAATTTCATCTTCAATGGGTTCCCGTACTATACGAATCGGCAGAAGACGCGTTTTCCCTTGGTTGTAGTGGAACTACTTGCTCCTGACGAAGAACCTCCAAAGGTATGTGAATCTAGGAAAGAAGGTCATTTGTTTGGAATTGGATTCGTCCAGGTGCTCTTGCGGCCTTCAGATGAGTCCATTTGACCGGCAGGTAGTTTACCGCTATCCGGACGACGCTGACGGCGTATCCCACCATATAGACCTGGATGAGGGCTATCGTGCCGTCGCAAGCCCTTGTCAACACACTGTCACCTGTTATGGCTACGTTTTCACGGAACCAAATCAACCAGGTAACATCGATAAGGAAAAAGTAAGAGCTGTTGGATCAGGGCTCCGGGTGTGTCATGTTTGGTTTACCCCGTTTGCATATGATGCCAGTGTCTTGAATACGGCCTGCAACCAGGTCCCAAATACCGAAGACTTAAGGAAGGGCAGTCTGTACTCTTACCTGATGGTTCGGAATTGAAGCCAGAGCTTGTAGTCGGGCCACAGAAGAAAGGGAGAAAAGTTGTGGTAATGGGAGATTCCTGGCAATCAGTATTGGCTCCTATAGCGGAGCACGCTAGGAACGCACAGGTTAGTATCACTAGTACATAACCATAAGCCACTAGGCACGTACTAGAATGTTGTGCTTCTTTGTTTCCAGCTTTTGGTGCATGAATCAACGTGTGCCAATGACACTGAAGGTGATCTTGCCCAGGCCAACACTACAAAGCACAGTACGCCGTACATGGTTGGAGAGTTTTTCCGGAAAACCAATGCTCAATGCCTGATACTGACCCACTTTGGAGGGTCTGAAGCTCATGGTGCACAGCCAGGAAGGTTGGAGAGTTTGGGTTATGCAGAGGCATATATTGCCTGGTTAACGCTGACTACGTCCAACAGCGCAGCGACGTTATCCAAGAACTCAATCGTGAAGTGGCTCCGACGAGGAGAACAGTTGCGAAAGAAGTTTGAGTTTGATGAAGGGGATGTTTCGTCGAGTAAGCATCTACCTAAGACTGTTGCAAAGTCGTTCGACAATTTAATTGGCTACTTTGATAAATCGAAAGTATTACGTTCCGCAATTGCGTATGCGCGATACGCTCTGCTTTCAACTTTACCTGAACAAACCTACGGAGGTGACACCCCAGACGATAAAAAGATGGAATCAGATCACCTTTTGGAGCAGTCTCTCTACCAAAGTATTTTTATCAGCAAGTCTCCACAGGTACTAGGTGCTTTGCATCCTACCGGCGGTATCTCCTTTTCTGACTGCGACAGCGTAGAGGGACGTGTGCAACAAGTATTCGAACTTTTCGACTTGTCTTATTCTGGTCATTCCAGTATTCCAACAAAGTCAGGTTCCATCATGAAATATTCGTATGCGTTTCCTGTAGTGAGTGATCGCACGATAATGGCCGAACTAACTTCCCGCGTACAAAAGAGCTCCGGTAAGAAAGAAGCTCTGTGCGCGCGGGATTTTATGCGAGTATATGTCCCTTCGCCAAGCAATTAAGCGTCTATTTCGGTCGAACTCCGAAAACACCTAGTCTCCTGGGGCGCTGTTGAGAGTGATGGAATATCGGAGACAAAGTCCATTGTGGGTTGCTCAATACCCTATTTCTGGGTGTAAATGTGTTATCCTTCGATTCGACGCTATCCGCACCATCTTCATTTCTGATGTCCTCGTTTTGAGTAAAAGGGATCTCTCTTTTACGGTGTCTCTTATGCCTTATCGGAGGCAGTTCGCGTTTTTCTCTGTGGCTCTTCCAAGCCTTGCATTCTGTGAATCGAGAAGAGGTAGAGACGCTAGAGACGGTACTGCGAAGAGACGACGTTCGACTTAAAGAAGATGCTTGTGATGCAACAGAATCGTGATGACGCCTCTTTGTAGAAGGTGTCGGAGGCGTTCCCCGGAATTTGTTTCGGGTCCACGATGCCAGGCGTTTTAGACGATGCCTTTGGACGAACAGTACCAGTGCAAAAATGATGAACCCTATTATTACCGCTGGTTGCTGCATGGGAATTGAAACTTTCAACAAGCTGGCCTTGGTAGCTACAGAATGATAATGCCACGCACCTGGAGGAATCGTCTTATTTTATCACTCTCGGAAAGCTCTTCCGCGCAAACAGATTCTTCGCACGTGGGAGGCGGTCGATGAGGTCGCTTAGCGGTGCACATATCTTCTGCAGGGGTGAGCCCCGGAATGAGCGTTGAACCTTCGGCCGCCTTCCAACCATCCTCGCACACGCATCTGCATTCCTCACTACAGACTAGAGAACCGAGGTTCCGTTGACACTGCTCCCAGCAATCTAGGGATCCGTGTTCACCACAAGAGTCTTCCTGCCAGAGGAAACTCGAGTTGCACTATAGTAAAGAGGTATGCTCAACGTTTCCCATGGTACATACCTGTTGGTCATCGGAAGGTTGCTCCTCTTGCTCTGGCTGGGTGCACAAGCGTTCCTGCAATAGTGTCTGACGGTGCCCTTACGACGGTGGTTACAGGAGGCAGACCGATTCACGTACGTCTTCATTAAATGTTGAACCGTCGCCATATTTTTCCTGGCAGTCGACTGGTATGCAACTGAGTTCACCACCCTTTAACTTTTCCTCTTCATCTTTGGTGCAGTCCTCGCTCAGTAGTCGATTGGCCGGCTGCGTCGGCTGGAAAACGAGCCGTAGCAATCCGTAAGACAGCTGGTTCCACTGCATTTCATGCAGTTTTGTATCGTCGAAGCGTGTATTAACCCCAGTTGGTAGAGGTATGAAAATTGTCAAAACTAGCAAGGGAAATATTCAAGGCACTCTCCCCAATGGTTCTTGCTTTGACCACTTCAAGGTGATCTCTCGTGAGTTCTAAATAATGTGACAAGGCTTGCGTTAGCCACCAAACAACTTGCAAAATTCCTGCCACTACTTTATTGCGTTTTCTCTGACAAATATCAATTCTGGATGACATTTACGTCGGATTCTCACGCTTCGTGCAGAACTGTGAGCGTGGTCAGCGTTGACGCCAGTCAACGCTAGGGGTGAGTCATGTAACTCCATGCTATATGTTGAAGTCTTACCAAGGAGTGCGAGAACAGTACAAGTGTTACAATACATTGTGCACTTGTGTGGTTTCAGGACAACCGTAAATAATGCTACACCGACACCATAATAGGGCCGTTGTGCGAGTGTCTCATTTGGTTCGTCCCTCATTACACCACATTAAATGTAAAACTTTCGAACCTTTTAGAGCCGACTCAGTTATGGGAGGATTTCTTGCGCTAAGGGAAAAATACAGAGATCTGTGTCATGAAAGTTGAGAACGCTGTTGGCAAGGGGATAACCTACGCAAAACAAAGGCACAAACGTGTAACTTGCATAGGCTATTAGACTCGACAGTTGCTGTAGCATCTGCTTGAAAGCACAGACAATAATCGACATCTGTACTCCACCCTGTCGCTACTAGCAGATGCACGCCGCAGTCACTTGAACAACTACTCCTAAATGACTTACCCTCGTTCCTATAACCTCAGGCATGAATGCGGGCTTCTGCATCCAAAGAATGTACTAAACGTCGTAAGCCTATAAGACAAAGCCCTACAGGTTAGCTAAAGTTTGACTATTTAGATTGCTATTTGCACCCCGATCAGAGAGCAACACGGTTGGCAGTAGTGCGTGAGCCCCAAATTTAGGTGCATTCTTGGAACTAAACTCGGTAGTGTACTTACATACAATCAAAAAGCAAACAAATCAGCGGAGAGCATACAAGCTAGCCGACGAAATAAATAGGTATAACGTCGATCTTGCTGAAGGTTTTCTGGCATGCTGGACACTTGCGGCTTCTGGATTGCTGGCGCTCTTCAATACATTCTTTGCTAAAACAGTGGCCACATTTGGCCAAGGCACAGCTTACAAATTTGTCCGGATGAACACTGCAAAATAGCATGCGTCGATATGTCTCTATCTGCCTCTCCTTAGCTCGAGCTTGTTTCTGCTCCTCTGTTGGAACCATCCCAGATGCTTGCTCGCGGTATTTCTCAGCCTGCTTTTGAGCCTGCTCTAGTTGCTCTTTCGTATCCTTCAGTTTCCCTTCTAAATTCCTCTTTTCTGCCTCTAGTTTGCGCTTGCCGTTTTCAGCCTCACTCAATTTCTCAAGTGTAGAGCCCATCCTTTCCACGACACTTTCTACCCTATCTTTTACTGCTTCCAGGTCTTCATAAGTTGTGTCCTGGTTATCTTGTTCCGCCTTAAGAGTTTCAATCTCGCCTTGACAGTCTTCTAACTGCTGTTGCTGATCCTCCATTACGGACTTCATTTCCTTAATATTTCCCTCCAACCGTTCTGAATACTCCTTCTCCTCTTCCAAGGTGTCATCTCGTGTACTCAATTGGCGTTTGGTTCGCTCAGCATAATTTTTCCACGTTTCAATTTCTTCTTCGTAATTAGAGATGCGTTGGTCCTGCAAGATGATAACAGAATTAGAAAACATGACGAGTGTTGGCGCTAATTGTAGATACAGAAGAGCTGGTCCGAAGGCGAGCACCTCCGCTTCACACCAAGAAGCGCTACAACGAGTTATATCGCATCGTTTCGAGAGGCCAGACGCTACCGTTTGCTACAGCGAACGACCCCCACTACGATGCTACACAGCCGTCGTATTTAATATTCTACGTACTTTGTCCTGTAGATGCCGCAGTAGCTCTCGGTAAGAGCTGAGTAAATTTTCGTATTCGGTAGAAATAGTGTCCACAATGTCTTGATTAGTGTCTCGCTCTTTTCGCACAGTTTCGAGTTCACTCTGAAGGGATAGATTGTGACTGTTAACTTTATCCCGCTCCGTACGGTGCTCATTCGCGGTAGTTCGCGCTTCGGACACCTTTCGTTCAGCGGTTTGGCAATCTTCACGCTGCATCATAAATACATATAGTTTCTCACCAACAGCCACAGGCTGTTTGTTTGTCTTACCATTTTTTCTAACATTTGATAAAGTTCATCCGTGTCAGAAGCAGCAGCAGTCGATCCCACACTCCGTTTCACATCTTTCTCCCTTTTACGAAGAGTTTCTATAGTTTGATCCCGTTCTTCCAACGTCTTGCTTAACTTTGCAATCTTATTCTCCAGCTGAGCGTTATTCTCTTGAACAATCTTGCTACCTTCTGTGGAAAGCTGTTTCCAGTCCTGTTTCAGCTGAGAGATCTGTTTTTGTGCATAGTCCAGCATCTTTTCTTTCTCTTCGAGTGTCATTTCGTATTCTTCTTTAAGCGTGACATCTTTTTCCATTTCATTGAGTTGCTCCCTCAAGTCATAGATTTCCTCCTCGCGATCCTTAATGATAGAACGAGACTCCTCAATTTGGTTGCGAAACGACCTAGCAACCTTGTTGTAAACTTCTGTCAGCTGCTCTTGAGACCATTTGGAATCGCTGCGAATATTCTCCAGTTGCTCCTTCAAAGCTGCTTCTGAACGCTCTGCCTGTTGGCGTCTCCTCTCATTCGCTCTGCCTTGAACTTCCACTCGCAAAAACCAAGGGGAGTCTCGGATAATCTCTTCCTGAGTTCCTAGTGCCCTCAGTTCTTGTAGTTCACGTTCCATTTTATTCATGCTATCCACAGCCGTTTTCGCTTCCTCCTCCTTCGCAGACAATGTGCTCTTCGTCTTTTCTAGCTCCTCTTCTCTGCGCCGTTTTTGTATAAGAACATCTCTCAGTCTTCGTTTCAGTTGGCTTCCTTCTGCTGAGGTCACATCCCAATCTTCACCGTCCAGATAGACATCATCAGCGAATGATCGCGCCGAATCACTCCTTTCCTCCAATCCGGCGGAAGAATTTCCAACCTCGGGAACGTATACTCCGGGATTATCATACTTGATCCTCTCTAAAGCCCGTTCAAGCTTTTGGCAGGTCTCCATCGACGTCTTTACTTCATCTTGGAGTGCGCAAATCTTATCGGCTAAGCGTGCTACCGTATCAACCGCTGTATCTCTTTCTGAAACAGCCCTGCGCAACCGAGTCCACAGATCATTAAAAGTGTTTTCCTCATCTATCCCTTCCGAGTTATCCGTATGCTCATCTCTGAGGTATTTCAAGGAAGCAACCAATTGCGTCAGTGCCTGATTCGTCCTGGAGACTCTCTCTTGCAAGGGTCGTTCTACCTCGCAGCTCTTTACCGGACATGCTTCGTCATCGTGTACTTCCTCCCCGCTTGCGTGTGCGTGCTGACAGTACTCTTGCCCTTTGGGATTCCATAATTTCAATGATTTCGAGCTATCATTGGCAAACACAAGGCGCTTCAGAATTTCCAAAGAGCCGGACTCTGTTTGTTCTGTTGCTGAAAGCTGTTGGTCGGACTGATCATGAGGCTCAAGCAACTTGGTGAGAGCTTGCTGACATTCTTCGGAGACGGGTAGCTGCTTAACAGCTGAGAAGATATCGTTGTCCACCTGAATAAAATACAACTGATAACACCCAAACAGAAATAAACGATACCATCATGTGAGCACGTACCGTATCCCAAATCCGCCGTAGCACAGATTCTATGTCTCTAACCCTATCATATCTTCGCTTGTATTTGCGAAGCTGTCTTTCCATTCTTTCCGTCTTCCTCTTATACTTGAACATTTGCGTTGCCAGCATTCGGTGTTGATGCTGCAACATGAATTGGTCTGGTTCGCCTTTGCTCCCACCAGCCTTGCTCTTCATTGGCGCCTGAGAGCTACTCTGGTAGCTGCTAGACGTGGTAGCTGTGGCGACAGTCGAGCCACTTGTACGCTCCTGGGGACTGCTCTCTGAGGTACTGCTTCTAGCCAAAGAGTCTGAGCTCGTACCCTCCATAGCAGTGGCAGAGTCCACGATGGAATGAACAGTACTCGACGCAGTGGTGACCTGGGTCTCGGTATTCAGGAGGATAGTTGTATTTTCGCTTGTAGACTCGGAGGAGGCCCGAGCGGGCACTTCCATGTTGACGTCCTCAGACACAGCACCGCTTCCCGCTGCCGCCTCAGCGCTTGTCTCTCCTGCTTTCCCCCGGCCCTGTAAAGCGAAACGGAATTCATGGTGTTGAGAATAAACTCAACGAAGCGGCCAAATGTACACATCCCACCCCAAAGTTTTCTCTTCGGTAGGCGGCAGAAAGGAGCGTCGGCAGAGAATGAGGTTTGGCTGACTTACATCTCCATCATTGTCCTCAATAACATTGTTATCGTCATTGTGCTGTGGTTCTTCATCGGATTCATCTCCTGTTTGCTGGGTTTTCTGCTGTTTTAGAGGAGGTTCTATGTAGCACTTGTATCCACCGGAAGGGTATGCCCTTCCTCCCGATGCTGCGCTACTGCTTTGCCCCGTAGAAGCTGTAATATAGGTCAAATACGAGGACACACGGGGCTGTCCCTCCTCCGGAGTCTTGGTATCTTCGGACGAACTCATCCTAGACCACGCTCTTACATCATGATATTACATTGTAATACAACAGAACAAAAAAAGAGACATATGTCTTGACATTATTAATCAATTTTGCTCGATTCATACGGGCTCTCGGGGCGAAAAATGCCAGTGAATGGAAAGGCAACAATCATTTGTGAGCTTTAACACCGGCGCAGAATGCTCAGTCTTTGAGGTTCCATAACAAAAACATGGTGTATTGGCTCTACGGAACAATTCCGTCCGAGTATGCACATTCTCAATTGAGCCATAAACATAAATGATCCAGGGATGAATGGAAAAATATGGAGGATAAACCGTATACAGCGTATGTTGTCAAGTACTCTCGAAGACAGAAAACATTTAGACCACATTGCGTTGTTTATTCACCTTACAGGACAGTAAAATTGGCGTTTCGCACCAAGGAGCACGCGGAACAAGCAGCACAAGCTCTAAATGTGGACCCAGAACTTCAGGTTCGTTAGAGACATCAGCAAGATATGGCGGTATCTTTTCTAGGATCTTCGTCTACCTGTACATTGCTCTATATGTGTTTGTCTGAACGCTACAGCCAAGCAAGGTCACCCGGGACATTATTCCCTTAGCTGATGGCAAATTGCAAATGTGAGTCCTGCCCTGGCATCGTTATCTCAGTGAGTATGTGGGGATAATCAGTTGACGTTTCAACTCTACTACACAGATCCTTCCGAGCTACCGAGATACGAATGCTAAGATTGGCAGTCTCCTCATTATGGGACTATGCAGGCGTTATCATTCGCACCTTCCGAGAGTTTGAGTGAGTGCGGCAGACGCTCATTTTTTCCGAGATTGCCTACGACTGAAGGAAACTAAATCCAGAACCGGCCTCATCCTCCGCTTATTACTGCTGGACTCCTTCGAAAGCGGTGTAAAATGTACACTATCGCATTTCATTAAATCATCGGCAACTGTCTCTACGCCAGACGTAGGACGGCTGCTTGGGCGTTTGAGCATGTCTTTCTGGAACACACGAAGCGAGAGATTAAGAGGCCTTCAAAACGAGTTTTCCCTGAGTTGTACGAACCTTGGTAGTTTGGAACTCTTCCGAAGAAATTATGAAACCGATTCCTTCGATACCTGTCAGGACAGCGTCTTTGTCAAGATCAGGTCGTCTCCACAGTGTCGACAAGAAGTTTGCGATCGCCTTTCTCCGCTTTATCTCGTTTAGAGCCCTTTCCTCGCCTATTCTATCCAGATATTTCCCAAGAGCGTGAAAAGCATTCATGGCCGGAGCTTCAAATGCTTTCAAAGGGTCTTTTTTACCGCTATCTTCTTCTCCGGAAGTGACAAAACCGAGCGTGAAGACCTGGCGAGAGAGTATATCAATCATAAGTGGCATATCGGTCGTCTGTAGAGCTTCTTTGTGTGCCCAAGCGTTGGAAAGTATTTGGGCCAGTCCATGAGAAAACTTTTCACACTTGTCTTGCTGCTCCTCCTGTGTGGTAAAAGGAGCAAGTAGATCTAATATAATTACACGAGAGAGTGGAGGACAGTACGCACCGTCAATGAGGTCGCGTCACACTGTTCAATGTACTCCAAATAACTATCCATCAGGCGTACGCAACTGCATTTCGTACTAGATTCGGAAATCGAGATCATACATATCCAAACTTGCTGTTACCGCATGAAAGCGTACAGATTGAGTTTGCCATCTTCCAGTATATACTTTAACGCCAGTTCCTCTCCATCCCATAACGTCTGATCTTGCTCAGTTTTCGGCAGCTCTTTTTCCTGTAGATTTGCATACATCAATCAGTTGCCAATCCAGGAAAGTGTGTGGGCGACATAATGCACTTACCATGTTGGTAATTTGCGCAATTCGGGACAGAGATTCTGCCGTTTTTATCCATTGCGCAGTCAGAACGTCGCAGAATACCTGTATTTCCAAAGATTGGGGTATCCATATCAATGAGGCTGCACTATACGCTGCGTATGAAGTCATTGGAGCGTGCAATGACGTACCAAAGAGCGCACATTTCTCCGTAAATCTTCCGTGAGCTTCTTGGATAAGTCAGCCAAGCTATCTTCGGAGGTTCTCGTGCTGTATGCAGCTGCTCGCTCGCTCATTTTATGTTTCCTACTTCCGTTTCCACATTGATGATAGAAAGAAAAATATACTGTGCATTCCCCGGAGGAAACCAACAATCCCAACACTTTTGAAACTCATTGCATTACATTACACCATCGCGCCAAGGAACTGCAATTCAAATCCGGACGACTCAGAGAGCTGGGCCGCCAGCCAATGCTGGTACAACTCGTAAAAGAAGGTTGCTCATCGAACTACGTGTGTGTGCCGTAAAGTCATGCATCCCGGTCTAGCCAGGAGTCCCTGTTTCTCAGAGAATGGTTTGCAACGGTGGTTAGTTCGAATTGGAAGATTCCAGAATCTGAATTTTCACGTGAACAACTGCGTGCCAACGACTCACACACACACATATGTGGCAGATAGCCCACCGGCCGGGGAGTTGACCGCATCCTCTTAACGAGGAGCGGTATGCGCCCGTGTTAAGCAGCGACGGGCCCGCTGTGACTCTACTGGGCTGTGTAAGTCTAAACACGGAAGAGAAAATATACTGTAGAATTCTTCAGTATTTACGAGGTTGACATGCCAAACCAACACTACTGTATATTGAAACGTGAAGATGGGTGTTAGCGTGTAAGGAATGCTTGTTACATTCTTTTCGGTAGTTGTGGTTTTCATTTCCCATCCACGTTCCAGTTCACGCTCAATAGGTGTAGAGTGTAGGTAGTTGTAGTTACTGTAGTTAGAGAGATAATGGTTTGCTACAGTCAGTTTACAGTACTTGGGTTGACCAATAAATACGGTAAAATTATTTATACTGTGGCCCCCCTGCAATGGCACAGAAAGTGCGGCAGTTTGCTACGGGCTACGCGTATTACAACCATTTGCCAGTTACCGCAGCCCCGACGGCCGTGACTTCAGTGTCTGGAGGCCGGACTCCGGAGGGCCTCGCTGCCATGGAAGAAATATATCATACGAAATGGGGGAATCCAGTATCCCAAATTCCAAATATTTCTCGTCGGTCTTCCACCTGTTGAAGCCCCTTGGGTTTCTTCTGGAAGTCAACGCATGAATTTGAGCTCGTACGGGAGATATTCATGCGTCGGTGTGGTCTGCAGATACATCAGTATGACATAGGAACACAACACTACAGGTAGGAAACAATGGCGGCCATCGTGGACTGGTTTTACAGCGTGTTGATCTATTTGGGCTTGTACTCGAAACGCTCCAAAATCCTTCTTTTGGGGCTCGATAATGGCGGTAAAACAACACTATTACAAATGCTCAAGACACATAAAATGTTGCGGTTTGAACCAACGTGTGGGAAAGAGGAACTTCAGATAGGCAATGTTGTGTGCATGGTGTATGACCTAGGGGGACACGAAGCAGGTAAGCCCAAGCCCGTGCGTGGTCGTCGGGTACAACTTCACCGTTGTGTTCCATGGTCAATGTGCAGCCAACAAAGGGGTGGTACACCATTTCGCTGATGCTGATGCTGTTATATACTTAGTCGACAGTGCGGATAGAGAGAGAATCCCAGAGTCGAAGAAGGGGCTCAATGAACTTCTTTCACATCCTGCCTTGGAAACTGTCCCGTTCCTCATTTTGGGAAATAAAATTGATATCCACCGGGCATTACCTGAAGAAGAAATGCGAGCTCAGTTAGGACTTGTTCAAGCAACTGGGAAGGAAGGAGCCGCTCTTGATGGACTTCGGCCAATAGAGCTATTCATGTGCAGCGCAGCTAAACGATTAGGATATCAACAGGGTATGTCATCTTATATACCAGACGTACGCATACGGTAAACCCAATTTTGCCATCACCGACACGTGATGTCTTCTTTTACCGGTACGGTGTGGCATGGTTGCAGGACTATCCTGGTTGACGAAGTACTTGTAGAAGTGCACCATGGAGGCCGAAAGCAGTGAAAGGCTAAGTGGGAAGAACCTCATACTCACAGAGTCAGAGTGTTGGTGAGCGCAGGGGTAGGCAATGCAGGAGGCGACGGCGTGAAGATCCCCCAACTACATTTCCACTTAGCCGGTAGGCCATAAATGATACACACTACTATCTGCTGGGAAGGACAATGCTCTCAAACAAAAGAGTGAAACTGAAACATTGATGGGGTATACGGCACTGAGAATTGAAATGATGAGTTGCCAAGTTCGATTCCCCTTTGAGTACTCTCAGGATCCAGAAGTCTCTTAAGGGTATATGACCGAAGATATACAAAGTAAAGAAGCGCCTTAATCGTCCTCTCCGCCATCTTCGGATGACCTATCGGCGTCCACAAGGTCCTCTCCCTGCCTCTGCAAATGGTTTACCCACGTCTGGTCAATACAGCAGTACTTAAAGCCACAATCGATTCCTGCAATACATTAAAGACAGATTACACTAGACCATTGTAAATAGTGTCCTCCAACATCGTCCCGAACGCAATGAGTGTCGTGCATGCGTACGCCTTCGCACTGAAGTTCGCAGGTATCTATTGCCGAACTTTAGAAGGGAGCACTTCTGACTTCTTATCTCCGAGATTCTTCCCCGGATTTGTTGATAACCAAAGACATTAGGTCAATCCATTGCTCGTGGGACCCGGACTTATTACAATTGTAGCTACATTCTGTATTAACGTTTTTCCCATCAGCTGCACGTCATAGGCAAAAGATATCGAGAGTCACTCGTAGTTCATCCAAAGGTTCAGCGTCAGGCAGCGTCATCGGAAAGCTACAACGATTTGCTCGGCTGGCCAAAAGTGAAGATGACCCTGAAAATGGACACAGGTATCGATTTCAGGGATCTAGAGAGCCTTATGAATACTTCGTTCAGGAATTACGGCAATCTATAAACGTCTGGAGCATCCATCTTTAGGTCCACCTAGAAACTGAAAAAAAAAAAAAGAAAAAAAAAAGATAAATAAATTTATTTAATGTTGCTGAATCTAGAAGTTATTGAAGGAGCCTTAGAAGCTTTCGATTATAACCGCCTCATGTTTCCCCGTTATCATCTTCGTTATCAAGACTTTCATCTGTATCTACACTACCAGTGTCGTCATTACTTTCCCAAGCACTATTCTCTGTAATTCTTCTGATACTCATGCTGTCGTCGCAAAGTCTGTTCGACCTCATCAGCCGTGGACGCTGCAATACCTGAATGATGTCGGCGTCAGATACTCCGAGGTCAGGTTTCCTGATGAGGAATTCCTCATATCCGCGAGCTTCCACTCCTCTCCGCAAGAATATCTCTGTCTTCCCTTCAACGTCAATACAGTAAACAACAGCATAGAAAGCTCTTTGTGTGCAAGGTCTGATTTGGTTATTTCCGTGCTTCAACGCCTGCCCCCAGGCGATGTTCACGAGAGTCCTCGCGGCTTGTGTGTTACTGTCATAAGAGCCACGAAGGATTTTGAGCTCTAAAAAGGCTGCCACAACCGTTGCAATTTGAATAAAAATGTCCAAACGTAAGACACCAACATTTCCGGAATGTCTTCTCTCCTGTCCGAATTTTCTTTCCGATTCAATATTAACTCGGTTATCCCACCAGTTCGACCTAAGTTGCATCACAGTAAGGCATTGTGTCTCGTACTCGCACAGTATGTCTGCGTATCCACTGGTTGCAAAGTTGCCGATATTCTCTTTGGCAAGATACAGCTCCCACAACAAGTGAAAATCAAATGTTTCTGAAATGATTGGTACACCGTGCTGTTTCGGGATTTGTAAAGATCTGAACATTCCCTCATACAACTTTACATCCAACGGAGCACGGGCTTGTAGGTGAATTCGCATATCTTTTTCTGCTGGCCGAATTCCAATTGAGGAAGTTGGTTCTAAGCGAAATCGTCTCCCATCTGCCTCCCCATATACTCTAGCAATCCTCAGATACCCATACTCGAAATACAGACGTAGCAAACTCCGAAAATCAAGTGAGCTACTATAGCACTTCTCAAACGATGCATTTCCAACAATATCATCCAGGGCTAACTCCCCCCCGAGCAGAGGCTCTAAAATACTTTCTCCTTTCTTGGCCATTGCAAAGAGGAGTTCACGGTGCGTCTCTCCCCACGATCGGGCCCAAACTTGTTGATCTAAATCAGAAAGCTGTATGGCACGGAGAAAATGATAGACGTCACAGGGCGCCGCCAATTGTTCAAGGTTCTTGATTTCCTCGTTGGAATGGCATGTGCAAAATTGGTGCCCGTTATATCGAGCTACGAAATAGTCCATTGCATTCTCAAAGCAGTGCGCGAGATGGGTGACCAATTCACCGTGCCTAGTTTTAGCTCTTTCAGCACCATACGCATCTGAAACCGATACTGGCATACCTTTGAAAGCTTTTGCTACCTGAGAGCGGGTGACTCCAACAACTCCATGGTAAGCGGACTGATGAGCCACATTGATTGAGTTGAGATACGTCAGCCCAATATTCGCTAGTGACAGCAGTGTGACCATAATCGATACTCGCAGCCTGGGTTGCTCTTTCCTTATCGTCCGAGTTAACTTCATGATTTCTTCAAGTTCTTCCGGACAGGCACCAATATCAGAGACGGCCACCATGCGGACGTCGCGTCCGGTGAACAGTCGTTTCTGCAAGTACTCGCGGAACGGACAATCAAATTCATCGATTGTGAGGATTATATTCTTTGAAATTTCCTCGGGAAACTCCGCGGCAAGATCACTCCACAACCAAGATAGTCCGTCCATACCAGCAGTAAAAATTTCGCTACATGTAGCATTTTCCTTACCCACCTCCACCCCCGCCCGGAAGAACGCAGACCTAAGTTCGTTTCGAGCGTTTTCGGCAGTTTCGACTTGTGAAAAGTCAATATGCACCGAAGGTGATAGCTTCTGTTTGATGAAGAAGTCTCCCTCGGCCAGTGTTTTCACTCGTCCCAGAAACTGACGGTACTGCTCGTCGCCTGGAACGGACATGACCTCAACTGACATTGTATCACGTACAAAGTGCAAGAGGGTTGTCTTGCCGAACCTCCGGGGAGACTGTACGTGATATGAGTGGCTCGATTCCTCTCTCATTGAAAATAACTTCCTGTATGCGTCTGTTTTGTCAATGAAGGCGTTATTTATGACCATAGTATGGAAAATTCCCTCAGTACAGCTTTTGACGCCGGCGAATTCGTATTCTTGGCGGGGAGCCAGTAGTGCCTCCCTTCTCAACGCGATGATCTGCGTTATTCTCCGATAGAACTGTCAGGCATCATCATAGCACACACACCCCATAGAGCGCATGAACAGCGAAAAAATATATGCCTGAAACAGCGACTGCACACCTGATCGTAATAGCTCTCCCCTCGCTTAAAACGCCTTCCTGCAAAGGTACATAGATTTGTCCTTTAATTTTCAGCGTTGACATACCTGTAGATTCGAAGCACGTACATGAGTTGGTGGTAGAAGATAAACATGTACGAAAAAAACACCTACTTCTTAGGGGAACAATGAAGAAACGGTTAGGTCCCATGCTCCCTCCTGCAAAGAAAGATCGAAGTACCGGTAATCGAAGGCAATAAGCATTAACAGAGCCAAGGATATAATGACAGCAGTATCTAATCCTTGAAAGATGTCTAAATTGTGTGAACTTGCAACCCCCAACAACCACCTGATTTGACATACCTTGTGACAAATTCGGTACTGAGCCTCCTGCAACCAAATACGAAGCAATATATTGGTATTGTAAAGAATAACGCACTAGCAGCATCTTCCCTATAGAGCATATGGTTCTCAGTGTTATACCTACCTGTTCGACTTCCAGCACCAGTACTGAAACCTGCACTGCCGCCTGAAAACAAAGAGCATAGCAATACAAGACGGCAGTATGATGAAGAACGGAAGGACAACACTTACCACACTGCCTCTTATTTTCCTTATACGCCGCCGATGCGAGCAATCGGACCTGGTAGTCCGTGCCTACAGGTCCCTTGAAAATTGCTTTAGCTTCATCCAGTGCTGACAAATATGGATCACCCCAGTCAATCTGCAGTCTCTGGATGAGCTTTAATGCTTCGACCTGCTTCGTCGGTGTGACACCGACTGTCGGAAGCACTCCTTCCACCCATTTACAGAAGCCTGCAAACTCTTAGGTAAAAGTCTACAGCAGCTATGGAATGCAAAACTTGAAACCCCTTCTTACTCGTTGGTGTGTCTGTATGTTCACCATGACCATTACTACCATTAGCACTTTGCACCTCGTTAGTGCCACTGGTATTAGCTGACCTCAAATTTCCTTGGCCATTCTTCTTTTGCTTCTTACTCACATTGGAGGAAGAGGAAGAAGCTGTCTTTGAAGACAGCACATCTCTTTTTCTCCCGCCTGTACTACGCTCCTTCGGCGCCGATTTTGCTGTACCGCTTCCAGAATGTGTGACTTTTTTGACTTTTCCACAACCCTTTGGTGTCTTGGTCTTTACAGCTTGAGGCTTTCCGGACTTCTGTCTCTCAGCGAAGCCAACACGAGTACGAGACGCAACGCTGCTCTTACATCCATCATTCGTCTCATTATTCTCCGCCATTTTGTTGTTTGTCCCGGAGCAATGGATGGTGGTAAAGCGCACAAATTGCTCTCAACCGAAGGAGCAAACGACCCGCTTCGTTTGCCAATATCGAGCAATCAGACAAACCAGACGCACGCTAACACCTGGGGGAAAAGATTATGCTTATTTACAAACGGTGCTCGAATTGCAAACAATGCTGATACAGTAGTCTTCATAATGTATGGAATTCACGCTGGGACGAACATCCCCACGTTTCGGCTCCATGTCTCTTTCCCGTTGAATCTCATACCGGTAATAGTTCATAAAATAAAATATCACATCTACAGCTTCTCAACGGAAACTCAAAAGCTCCCGTACTTTTCCCGAGCAAAGAACCAATCGAGGTCGAGTTTGGTTAGAGTTTTCCCCCAAACGAGTGACCGGTTCACTGTCCAGTTGATCAACTGTGATAACAGGTTTTCTTTACCAACTTTTAGGCGCCAAACGCTCAAAGGTGTACCTTGAATCCTTGACTACCGGTAGGCTCGATAGCTGTATGACAGAACCTGTAACCTGCAGTACCCCCGCTTGGAACTTCTGGCTGGAAGCGTGTGTTAGCGACGATCAAACGATGAGAATTGGATTGGTTTCTCGCGACGACCGGTTAGAGTGAAAAACTGCTAGATAGAAAAGAATATTGGGCTTGTACACCTAGTGGATGAACCCAAAAAATGAAGCGCGCTTGCGCTGGGGTTTGATCTTCTGCGAACGACTGGAAGTATTACACGCTTCCGGGCGCGCCTGTTTCCCCCGAGAGAGAGACACAGGGAATTGATATGAGCTAGCCCAGTACTTTAGAGCTGAGGGCGGTCTAATTGGATATCCCATGAAAGGCGAGCGAACAAGCTTAATCGAGGGGGTGTCGCAGCCGGTCTTGCGACATCAACACGCTGATTGAGGCTGCACAGAGGAATTTAATGTCTCATTCGATGGGGAATCTTTTCATTGTGTCTTAGAGGAGCTCAACGTCTGCTTGGTCCATGAGAACCACGACCATGAAGCCGGTAACATAGCGGAGAACCATGGGACAGCGCCGAGCGAGTATGTACTTCATGATTACCATCGAGCACGCATCGCAAATTGGGGTCTTAGCATTTCCCTAATGTTGCTCAAGTCCTCTCATTTCGGTGCTATAGTCGTGGACGTACTGTGCACGCTTTTGAGTACGGCGTGAGGATGTGCCGATTCTCACTTTGGTGGATTCCAACATTGTTTTTGTACAGGAGCAACTCTTTGCAGAGGAAGGCCCTACGAATTCGTGGTAAGTTTGAAGGCGCGATTTGCATGTACTCTGCATTCTGAATTAATGGCAGTTCTCGTCCATCAGAAGGCTAGTCCCGATGCGTATACAGTGTACAGAATCTCCAACCCGCTCAACGGGCTTCAGCGTTCATACACATGGCATTAGAGTTGTAGTTGCCGTGGACACTACACGAGTTGTGTGCTCTACTTTTGCAGTCGAATTATAATGTGGGCTTATGGATTCAACGCGCAGAAACTTTTGTGTAAGTGGATTTTCCTTCACGCAAAGAGAGATCGCATCTTTGTACAAAGTACCGTGCATCGCACGGTGATTCCCACCCTTGCGATGCTGCCCAGATGCGTAGAGAGAATGGCGGTCTGTGGGCTTAGACTTCCTGCTATTTTCTTCACAGGGTCCGAGTTTTAGTGACCTGTCAATATTATCAACGAATTGTTCCCATGTTACGCAGACATGTATGTTTCCGATTTTGATAAGTATGGTTGCCATTGGTTGGCCTAGTTGCCTGCATGAGGTGGCACTCTTGGCGGTACTGCATATTTGGCTTGCCATTGCCACCTAGTGCGACAACGGTGGACCAAGTTCGCAGCTTGCTCAATTCCTGAGCATTTGTGCAAGTTAGTAGACTGGTCAACATTCTGTCCACGACTGCAGGATACAATAGTGTTAAGTTGATCCTATACGAGGAGCACATGAGGTAGGTCTTTTTCAAACAAGTTGCTGCCAGCATTTTGGTGGCTGAAGCTACCTATTACGCAATGAGGCTCTGCTTCAGATGCCTAATGCGACAGAAATTTGTCAAGTTCGCAGCTTGTGCATGCATGATCATGTTATGTGCAGGTTATGGGCTTGCCAACACTAAAATACTATGTGGTGTAGTGCAGAGCTGAAACAATAGAACTTCGAAAATGGTGTGCTAGACACACACACACAAATGTGACAGATAGCCCACCGGCGGGGAAGTTAGACTCTGAGGTAAGTGTACGTCATATACTGGGTTACTGTTTTCGGGGGTTCGCCGCATTCGAAGTTGTTGAGGATGAACTATTTTCTTCTACATTCTTCTGAATATTGCGAATAGCAAGTCCGTCGAGGAGATTAGCTTACACATGTTCCGTTGTGTGTGGGTTATGAACTTGCCTACATTTACTGCTTTTCGGCCTTCATTGATAAATGCAGAGGATACTTTTCCGATAGGCGACATTAATCACCGAATCTTGCTTAAGTTCATAATAAATGCCACATGTTACGTACCTTAGCTATCAGGTCTCACGGGTTCATTATCGAACTTGCTTCACTGGGATTTCTGTGTCAGAGCGAATCACATGTGAACATGTACCGAAGCTTGAGCTGAAACCCAACACAACAATGGAATTATTGCTTCATTAGCACAAGCGTCCAGGGGCTTCTTATGGCATCGCTTTTGAAAGTGCTCACGTGAGGAAGTGTAGACATGAGTACCCTTCAGACGATACGGATTCCGCTTCAGTGTGCTATCGACGTACCTTGGGCTACGCGAATGCTTCTCATCTGCGCACCCACAATAAAAAAATGATGCAAAATTCCCCCCTGTCTGAATGCAATGTGGAGACGTGTGTAGTCGTGAATAGACCAAGATCGACAACACATGGACTTCACTCCTCCAGTCCCTACATTTATATGGCATCGAGTTTCAAGCACAAACCAGGGGGGGTTGTTTGTTGCCAGAATGTGCCCAAGTTCGATGCCGAACTTACACCTACGTGGTACATATGGTTGTATTGTATTGCCCAATTACATACCTTGGAATCCAGCTTCGATTCCCCAGGCATGCAGGGCTGAAACAAGTCGAATTCTCGGTGGTGAACCACTGCATTCTATCGAGACACCTTGTGCGAGTTGAACTGGCTGAATTCTAACAATGGACCTTGGCAATGGGGACGTTTGTACACCCGGCTTGCGAAACTGGAAGCTTCCTTGCTTCCATGTGCGGTCGCACGTTGCGACTGCATGCTGCAGAATACATTACGAAGCCCATTGCATGCATGCTACAGACAAGCAATGGCATTGGTTCGAAAATTGCACCAGATTTGGGGAGGATCATCTGAGTGAGCCGTGAATACCCTAGAATGGGAATGAATTATGGACTGTGGAATCCATCCTCGTCCGAGACTGCGCAGAATGTCCCATAAATGAATTGCAAAAAAGACAAGGTTGCATGAATCGCTCGATTGAGACTCTTCCGAGCCATGAGCGCAACATAAATAAAGCGATGCTTGGTGAAAGTGTGAACTGTCGATGAGATCGCCGGCGTGCTCTACAAAATGTGTTCGACGGCCGTAGAATTCCTCAGGGCTTAATGGCTAACTCCTCAGTATCATTGGGTTATGCATGCTGGGATAGGAAGCGTGATGCTGCTGTGGTTAAGAGATACGTCCTAGCC
>LVLI01000372.1:0-35356 GCA_001687465.1 Halocafeteria seosinensis
GATTTAGAAGATAGTGAATAGTCAGTAGAGAGTACGTTGTTGCACCACTCGAATTACACGCCATTTCTGTGTCTAAATCGGCTCATGTTCCATCATTGGTCCACTGGCAACTGTGCCCCCGAAATTTCACCATGTAGCCCCGATAAAACAAGCTGTACGGAAGAGAATCTGGCGGGGCCCCCGAAAAAACCCCCGATACCGGACCCCCGAAATATCCCAGCTCTGCCCCAGAAGTATCCAGTTCGGTGAACTTCAACGTGGCTCAACCGTAAAAAGAGCGCCAGCTGTCTCAGCTCCAAGGTGTGGGCGCAGTCGTCCACAAGGAGGTGGCATTGGGAAAGCGGTAATGGTTGGCACTCGTGGGGCTGAACTGTAATCACATGAATGCAATGAAACAGGCATAATACCACTGGTTTTCTTTTTTGTTCCTATTGCTCGTCGCAAGCGGACGGGCGGTCATTTACCGCCGATAAATTCCCAAGTTCTCCCTGTTTCCAAAGTGAGACAGCGAAAAATGGGCTGCAACGTCTCGACTCAAGGTGCGTACCACACACTCCTTGGAGATCTATTGGGGTACTTATGATACATGCGCCTGAAATGCTTGCAGCCACTCAACCTGACGCTCCGGTTGCATTAGATCCCCATAAACAGGTTGTTCGAGCAAAGCATTCTGGTCAAGCGGCAGATTCTGATGGAAGAAAAGTTGGAGATAACTCATCCGTCTCCTATCATGTCCATAACTGTTCCACGGGGACATCCACCAGCTTCCCCGAACCAGTCATCTACACAAGCGACGACCAGCAATCGGGCACGCAGACGACTGAGACCGTGGGCCAGCAGACAGCACGAGCTGAAGAAGTTAACACTAATGTTAGTGGCGGTGCCAATAACGGAAAAGAGAAAACAAAAAAGGATAAAGCGAAAGAAAGAAAACGCGTAGGTGCTGATTGAACTGACCACGGGTTGTACAACTGAGATAACAACCAATGCTCTGCTCGTATACAGTTGCGCCGCCTGGGATACAAACATGGATTCTCCCATGACGAAAGGCCATATGCTTGGAAGTTGCTTCTGGAAGCCGACAAGCTTTACGAGGCGCTGCCTTCTCTCTACAAGGTGAGAGTCTTCATCCCATGCTCTGCCTCCTACCTGAGCCCCTGATTGGAATGCAGAATTTATTGCTATGTGGTCCTTCCTTGGATGATGACATCATCCGCAAGGATGTAGGGAGGTACGGTGGAAATGTTTGTTTAGTTACTTTTGTAAGCGAGCTAACCCCAGTTTCCATACTGCAGGACGTTCCCCACACTTCCTGAGTTCACCTCCACTGCCCAAGCACCCTTAACAGGTCACTACCTCCCATGCCTATATCGCATACTGACGGCATATGCTAATCTTGACTCAACAGTTGGATATTGCCAAGGTACGTCAGCGCGTCTTGAGGGTTCTGTATGGCTGTACGAACTGTATTTGTTATCCGGAAAACAGGAATGAGCTTCGTGGCCGGCTTGATACTGCTCGCGGGGCTTGAGGAAGTGGATGCTTTTTATGTGTTCCTCTCTTTGATGCTTAGGTAAGCGTCGAGTAGGAAATGTTCGTATTTGAAGCTACTACTAACGTTTTGCGTCGTTTATGTCCCAGGCGCCATTTCGCCGGGCTCTATCAACCAAATCTGTTCTTAGTACAGCTGTGTAATGGAGTGGTGGATAGTGCATTGTCCCGTTGTTCTAAAAAGCTCAGTAGAAAGCTGTCCGAAAACAATGTCTCCGCACAGATGTATGCAACTTCCTGGTTAATGACAGGTGCGTTTGTTGGCTGACTTGTTTGCACTCTCATGACAAGTACTTACACATTGGACGTATTGACAGGGTTTGCGCGGTCGACATTGCCCATTTCGACCATCTTAGCAGTAATAGACGTTTTTGTCTGTGAGACTATGCCAAGTGAAAAAAAGTTTACGATTCCCAAATTCTTGGAAGAGGCGTCAACACGTTTGGAGGAATCTTTTTCCTCCGGAAACACCGAGTTATTTTTGACCACAAACTGGGAATATAGTCCAGAAGCTATAGCGGAGTATCGAAAGATGACGGATGCAGAATCACATAACCACTCGGTTAGGCCTCCGTACACACTACTTCGGTGCACGCTTGTACTCGTCATGCAACGAAAACGACGTTTAATGCGTTGTGGTGGCATGGAAAGTTTATACCCTATGTTGGTAGACGGCACCCTCTCAGTCCTTCAAACGAGCGTGCTGTATACATTATACGTGAGTTCAAGAGGGGACACGAAAGACGAACATGAACAAGAAGAAACTAAAGAGCAAAACACGGCAAGACTGGAAGATTCTGCTGAACATCCCCCGGACCGTCTCAGTGTCCAAGATGATACCGAATCTTCGGACTCGTCAACTGAGAGTCCCGTAGGAGAATTGGAAGCTCCCGTTAACGGAGGAACCATCGCCAGGAAGGGCGAGCTTCCAATGCGACCACGAACAGCTCCAGCTCCAGGTCCTTCAAGGCGCCATTCAGAGCTCCCTTCTCCTCACTCCCGTGGGAACCAGAATGCACCATCTTGGAGACGGCTGACATTGCAGCATGCCTCGGCAGAGCATGATGACGAGTCCGCGCGGACTGCGCATAGCATGATCACAAGCATGGGTCTTCAATATTCGGATTCAGAAGATGAGGAAGAAGAAGATCAAGATGAAAACAAAGATGATACTGACCATTCTCCTCCCTCACCTACTCGACGGTTTCGCTCGGGAACAATGCTTTTCTCTGTGAAGCCGTTCTCTATGAGAAAACTGTTGCGGCAACGAACGCGGCGTAAAACCGCGATAGAATTCAAGCGTAACTCTCATTTATGGAGGGATGCTCCTGGAAATGCCGGAAAAGACGAGAATGTAGAGAATCCAAGGGATCTGACCATGAACACCAGCTGTGAAGAGCCTAAGCCGTCAGTAAAACTCCCACTATTTCCCTTGGAACCATGTTCCGCTATGCCCTCGGGTGCCTCTTGGCGAGAAAACGAGAACCAAAGATACGTCTCCCGGGAAAAGGTAACGGCTTACGTCACATCGACGATGGGAAACGAGAAAACCAATGATTCGCAGGATGAGCCCGGGTCATTGCCTGAATATTTTGATGCACTGTGTGACGGCATCCCATGCGAATCCTGGATGCTCCCAGAAAGGTTTCTCCAAATCCTGAGCTCCAACAGGTATACAATCAAGAAGGGGGACGTCTCAACAGCTCTCAAAAAGCTCAAGAACAATGGTGTTTGATGGTTTTCTGGCACCGGCAGCTTCAGGGAGGTTTTCTCTGGAACAACTTCGCGAATAGGGTAACGAGCCTGGTAGTAGCTAGTTTGGTCTTATAAGGGGGCAGGAAGTATACGATGCTTCCGCATTGGGGAAAGGGAAACACGAAACAGGCGCTCATCAACGAGCACTCACTAATGTACTTGTGCAATTGTACTCCTACTCGGTATCATACCGATGGTATGTACATTATGCTGTAACGGTGGTAGTCAGTTTCCAGTCTGCTTTTCTACAAGCCCGGCGAATACCTACACTTTGTGTAGATGCAGCTGACGCATCGAATAAACATTTCATGTTTTTACTCATGTTTGCCTTTCTTCACGTACAACCCAGGATTCCAGACTGAATTCCCGAAGTCCTCTGGTTTCCGCACTTCAAGCGCAGAAGCAAGGCGAACTTCGGACCGGGACGGATGACCGATAACGGTGTTGTCGTATACCATGTGACGCAGGGTTGTTTTCAGCTTGTCTTCAACGCACATACAAAACTCGGGTCTCGCAGCAATTAATCACTGCACATGCAAAAGCGTTTGCTGTCTTGCTTCCAGAGGTTGTATAACGTGTTCCTCCGAGAATCAGTGCAGCGTGTAAGGAATTGAACCGTGCATTGTTGACCTCTCTAGGCTACTCGAGAGGTTAATTGGATTGCGCTTACGAGTTCAATAAGTGTGCCTTATCACTTGGACGGCCGTGAAATACGTGTATATAGTGGACGAGGTAAGTTCGGCCTTTGGACTGGCTGTTTTCGGAGAGGTTCCTGCGCACTATGCTGGAATACTCCTATTGTCTTCTGGTTCTTGTGCAGGTATTGACACTTTCATGTCCTCCTGTAGAGCAACATGATACGCAGGAAGCTAGGCCGTCCTGGACTACTACCGATAGTCCTCCTCTTATATGGTCTGGGTTTGCAGTTCGGAGTATGTACACATATGGGTGGATACACAGGGGATGCAGACGTGGGTATAAATTTGGATGCGTTTAAAACGATGAACAGTGGAATGGAGGGCTGGAGAGAGATCGACATGAGTGGAGGACCCTCGGCGAGACGATGGCACGTCGCCGCGACATGGCGGCAGCGCTTTATGTTGATCCACGGTGGTACGTAGTGTTTGCGGTACATACTTCCCGGGCCTTGATGCATTGAGTAACTTTCTTTCGCAGGTTGTGACGCCAGAGAATCGTCGGCAAGTGATCTATTTATGGTATGTAACCGTTCCTTCTAGGTGGTCGATCTATTTCGAGGTCACGCTTTCCTTCCGGTCTGTTTACTGGCGCAGCTTGACGGAGCGCAAATGAAATGGTATAAACTTAAAACAGAAGGAGATATCCCTTCAAGACGGTGCCGTCATTGTGGCGCTATTGACGAAGTTTATGATAACTTCTTCGTGTTTGGGGGCCAAAAGCACCCGGATGGCCCCTCCTACAGTGATGCCTACCTGCTAGATTTGAAGCCTCTGTTGAACAATGAAAGCCATGCTTTCTGCTCTTCTTCTGGCAATGATGTAAATGAGACTAAATTGGATATCGCGACATTGAGATGGCGGAAGATAGATCATGTAGGTGAAGAGGCTCCTGATGGCAAACACGGACTTTCTTGTGTGCTTCACGACAACTTAGCCGTGCTACTTGGGGGAACCCCAGGGTCCAACCCAATGTGGCAGGCTGCAATAAATTCCTCAGCTGCTACAGCAAGGTGGAAGCTGTCTGATGGTGACGAGTCTCCATCTCCCTTTCAAGGGCAAGCACTGCTTCTGGCGAGCAAAGACGTGTTAGAGAAGGGGTCGATTGGATCCAACATCATTTCTAGTGCCAAGCACCAAAGGTCCTTGCAACCTGAAGTGAGAGAGTGTTCATCTTGGCCAGAGTTGAGTCTTGTGTCATTTGGTGGCATATCGCCGTCGATGACGTTTGTCAACGATCGTATAGAAAAGTTTGTAGTTAATTCAAGGAATCCTGAAAGTGGATTTATTGCAGGGGAGTGGAAACGTGTCCATGTCCAGGGTCTTGATGTTGAGAGATCTTATATGGGTGCCACCATCAGTGACTATTCACTGGTTGTCTTTGGAGGATTTTCTAGAGCTACTGACCGATTCGGGCGGGAACTGGGACTGGCATTCAGCGACCTGTTAATCTTTGTGGGGGATCGTGCAGGATTACAGAATGTGTGGTACAAACTCGACGGAGCCGACAGTAGTTCGACTCCCGATGCTAGATTCGGTCAGTCGCTGGTGTGTCTGAACATACCTGGCCGACCCCGATTGGGCGTTGTCTTCGGAGGCTATTTTGACAGTCCATTCGGGGATGCATGGCAAATAGAGCTTCAAGACCTCAGCGTAAGTCAAGTAGAACAAAGCGACTTGGACCCTCCTGAAGTTGGATTCCCTTTTATCAACGCGACCACATTCCTTGGAGGATTATTGGCCTCAGTGTGCGTATTCGCCATAATCTTCGGCATAACTGTTCGCCGCTGGAGCCGTACTAACCAACTTGCTTCATTGTTTCATCCGAACACCGGTGGTACTGGGGAGGAGGATGGTACTATCCCCGCAGAGCTACTTAATGAAATCCCGACGACAGTCTATTCGAAGGATAACCCACCGTCCTCCACAGGTGGTGAAACACAACCCATGCAGCAGCCCCGTCGCCCATCCTCCTCTGGATCCGTAGCTCCAGAAGAGGCGACTCAGTCAGTGAACCACGTATCGTGGCATCAAGACACATGTACAATTTGCTACGTAGAATTCGAGGACCAGGAGGAGCTTGCCGCTTTACCGTGTGAACACGTGTTCCATATGGATTGTATCAAGGAGTGGCTTCGTAGAAAGCCAAACTGTCCGCTGTGCAAGGCAGACACACTGACGCAACTACGAGAACAACGGCGGGATGACTCTCAGCAAAGACCCGGTTCCCAGGGAGATACGAACCATATTGAGGTGGAAGTCCGGGCGTCCAGCAGCAGCACAACTGCTTCCTCCACCTCAGTCACTACTACCACTTCGTCTACGGCCGCATATACACCGGCCGTACTTTGACTTTCAACTCACCCTAGGCATGTAGTAGGAACGAGAATAGGCTCGATAAAAGATGTACAGCACCAGGAAGAGAGCGGAACCGTTCTTGTAGGTTGTGGAGATGCTGTGAACCAGCGGGGAATATTCGAGCTAATTGGTTATTTATTGTGTGCGTAGAGGAGAAGCGATAAGTTCTATGTACCTATTGAACGGAAAGATAGGAGCTAGACACACTTGTTTGGAAGCGTCCGCCGAAGCAACCTCTATCCAGCACACATCAAAAGGCCACACATGGTGGTGTGACCGAAATGGTCGCCTCCTCTCTGAATCAGTAAGTAGGAAATGTGCAACTTGGCTTCAAAATCCAGGAGAGGGAAGAGCCACAGGAAATGGAGGATTCATAGCGAATACCACACCACCTCTCACCTTGAAGTTCGGAGTGGAAGATCGGATGTGTATAATGGGTTTGATACAACGGAGTGCTGGTAGGATAGATGATTTTGTGTTGAGCGCACTGAAATGTTTTAGAGTAAATGAATGACGCACAACGACGTATATGTTCCAATTCTTTAGTACTCCCGTCGTGAGTAGTTGGCTTCTCAGTGGCCTTATTATATGCTCTCTTTATGTCTACATCGTCCTCAGAGACCACCTAAGGGCCAATGAAGATGCCATCGCACGACAGAGACTCATGAGGAGTCTGCCTAAATATTCATTTCAATTGGAAGAGCCGTCGGGTACGAGTGTGAGACTTGAAGAAGTCTTCGTTGAAGGCGAACCGGATGGTGACGAGGACTATGTAAGAACCACAAACCACACTAGTTTCAATGCAAATAGCTTCTACGGCGTTCTGTACTTGCTTTCCGTGTGTACAGACCCCTGAGGAGCACGTATGCACTATCTGTTATGACTCCCTGGGAAGACGGATGGACGAGGAAGGAGTGGCGTACTTGCCATGTACCCACTGTTTCCACGTCTCATGTATCCAGCGATGGCTGAAGCAGTCAGGGAACTGTCCTATATGCAAAGCGCGAACTTCGGAACAGGACTTACGATTTGTTGTCAAAGGAAATGATTCGACATTGCTAACTCGAAAATGTGGTCGGTGCTCGAAACTGTTGGAGCAAGGGGATGCTGTGGCGCAGTTGCCTTGTAGCCATGTCCTACACCGAAGGTGTACGACGCATCTCCTTCGACGAAGGAGTTTTCGTTGTCCGGGCTGCGATGCTGACGTGCCTACTATGCTGCAAATGATGCCTCGTGAGAACCCTTCTGAGGTCTGACAATTCTATCCAGCGTTTTCAGATGATGCGATCCTTAAACAGCACGTGGAACACAATCAGGTAACAGCGATGCATTATTTGAATATTTACTGCAAAAGCATTTTTCAGCTATCGGGAGTGCACCTGTCGGTGGTCTTTCTATAAGGAATACTCTACAATCCCTCGGAGAGAACGACAAACCATGCAGTTGGCACGTTGGCTTTTTTGTATATAAGACGCCATACAAAAAACGTCTTCTATGCTATTCCTCGGGTGCTTTGTCTGAAGTCCGCGTGGCCCACTGTGCTCCGTAGTGTCTTCCTCGTTTCAGAACGATCCTTCACTCCGTTGCTTTCTACCGTGATCCTTGTTTGTTCGATAACAATCACGAAGACTCAATTGCGTAATTGTGAAGTCCCGTTGGAAGTATTAGCAGGGGCCCCATATTGATGCTACTACTGGGCTGGATTCCCCCGCAGTTCTTATGAGAGGACAACCACCAGCAGCGCGATGTAAGGCCGTGAGTCTGTGCCCGTCGTTTGCTTGTTGCAGCAGTGAGGACCAGTGTACATAAATTTTCAACTGCGATCCACGAATCGCTTTGTAGCAAAAATGGATGGATGCTC
This sequence comes from Halocafeteria seosinensis, assembly GCA_001687465.1. NCBI lineage: Eukaryota > Bigyra > Bicosoecida > Halocafeteria > Halocafeteria seosinensis. Next base: position 8,221 of record LVLI01000372.1, read on the forward strand.
TTCGCGGCGTTTCGGTTCTGGCGCAGTCGTAGGCTTCACATATGACGAGAGCATTTGCTGGCTCACTATATCATAATCCCTGCCGCGTGTCATGGCATTTCTCTGAAAGTCTTGACGACTCTTGCTTTGCGCACACAGATACGGTTGGTTAAAGCATCGATCAAACGTTGTCGTCCCCAGCTTCAAATCTGCTCGTGAAACGGGCGGTTCCCTCCTTACTTTACTTTGCATGAGCTTTGGTTCCTGTGGCTCGCCGTTCGTCCCTGTTTGACCGGAAAGTATATCATATCCTCGCCGGGCCATACTGATGGTATTCTTTTCAATCCTTTGCGTTCGAGCACTCTTTTGGGTGGAAGTAGTATTGCCATCAGTTTTTGGCCTTGCCGCAGGTCCCGTAATACCCTTGGGGTATTGAGTTCGCAGAATGTTTTCCCTCCTCGATTCGGTACCCATCAACCGCCGACGCTCACGGCGCGCTTTCTGGGCTGCCACCTCTTGTTCATTAAGTTTTCTACGAACATCAGGAGCTATTAAGCCAGGTACCCGTTGCTTTACAGCACAATCCCCTTTCAACACTTCATCTTCCCCGGGCTCAGCGCTCGTAATTGGTGACCTATATCGATTTTCGTTTTCATCAAAAATTAAGAATCCACCATCATACGCTGTTTGCTTCCCTTGTTCAATTGCTCGTTTCTCCTCTTGTGTCAATGGACGTTCCGTCCTCAGTATTTCTTCTGTATCGAACGGCTCGGCTCGGTTCACTCTGTATCGACCATATCCATCGTATCGAATACCCTTAGGCCGTCCAGTCGATACTGGTAAATCTCTCAGGCTCCTGTCCAAAAGATCACAGTCCATTGGAGTACCGAGGCGTTCTTTGTCAATATTTTTGCTTTCAATTCCAAATGCAGTTGCATTCTTGTCTTGAGGTGTCGTGATGCGGCCAGTGCCCTTCCCTTCTTCGAATTTCTCGAACGGAGCTCCAGTATGCTTGGTGTATCGCAGTGTCAGATGGCTCTTGTAAGACTGGGAAGGTTGCTGTATCATGAAAAGAAATGCAATCACAGCTCTTGTTAGTCAGCGGCGGAAGGTCGCCCAACGTACCAAGAGCTCGCGAGGGATTTCCTCCGTAGTTCTATCCAGTACGGCCGAGTAGCCTTCTCGACTGGCCGTGGCAATGGCTCGATATTCTGGCTGATCCAGAAATCGATACAAACGCGTCACGTCCATGCTCTTGTAGGGGGGAATTCAACGATGGCAAATTAGACGACTTCCGGTAGGACGCCACTTGTTCAATTCATGCACCGGGAAGACACCCCTCAACATAAATACATATTGCCGTCTGCTTATTTCACTCATTGCACAACATCGTCATTTGGGTGGTACTGTGTGTATGGAGCAGACAGCCGGCTGGAGTTTATTTACGCGCGTTTACTGAGCCTTGTGAAGGTGCACTCGGGGATCACTTTTGATGCGCAGTGCCAGTGCGCACAGCTGGGCTCGCAGCTATGGCAGGTTGTTTTGGAAGATTTGGTGTTTTCCCCCTCCGAGCTGAGTGAGTGATCGTGTGCGTTTGTGCGTGGGCAGGTAGAAGTCAATAAAAATGTCGGAAGCTTTCATAGAGGAACGCCGGAACACGTTCCTATCGAGCCTACTTCCTGATCTCCTCGGTGATACCAAGGCCATAGATGCTGCCGGTAACTCTGAAAATGGTATCTCGTCAAAGGAATTCGCGATGGAAGTGGACCAGAAAGACCCCTTCAGAAAATATCGAGACGAATTCGAGTTCCCGGAAACAGGAGAGGAAGCCACCATACGGGAGCCCAAGAGCAGAACACTCTACTTTTGTGGCAATTCTTTGGGGCTGCAACCGAAAAGGGCCAGAGAGTATCTGAACGAGGAGCTGGATAAATGGGCCACCTATGGCGTCGAAGGACACTTTAAGACTGTAAGGCCCTGGGTGACTGTGGACGAAACTGTGAAAGACCAGATGGCGGCGGTCGTTGGAGCCAAGCCTTTAGAAGTTACCGTCATGAATAGTCTGACCGCGAATTTGCATCTTATGATGGTGCCGTTTTATCGACCCGAAAAATCGCGCTTCAAAATACTCATAGAGGAAAAGGCTTTTCCAAGTGACTATGTAAGTGAAAAGGGAACTGAGAGCAGTGTAATGGGGACAGGAGGGCACCTTCTACTTTGTTTTTCTGAGTGCAGCAAGCGGTCTGCTCGCAGCTGCAGTTTCATGGCTATGATCCAGAAGAAGCCCTCATTAAAGTGCAGCCTCGAGAAGATGGCGCCCTGATTCTCTCTGAAGACATCGTCGACACCATCGAAAGACGCGGCGACGAGATCGCACTGGTCTTAATTGGAGGTGTACAATACTATACGGGGCAATTTTTCGACATTCCTTCAATTGTTCAGATGGCACATGTAAGTGAATATCGATCAAGTAGGTGACTGTGCGCAATATAATATTGATCGTAATTGCTTCTTACAGAATAAAGGTTGCAATGTTGGTATTGATCTAGCTCATGCTGTTGGAAATGTACCACTAGAGCTGCATGATTGGGGACCTGATTTTGCTTGCTGGTGTACGTACAAATACCTCAACAGCGGTCCTGGTAGCATCGGTGGTTGTTTTGTACATGAGAAACACGCAAACCGCACGGATCTTCCAAGATTTGCGGGGTGGTGGGGTCATCAAAAAGATGACCGCTTCAAAATGGAGCATAAGTTTGTACCTTCTCCAGGAGCCGCCGGATATCAACTATCAAACCCACCAGTTCTCGAATGCGCTGTTTTGCGTGCAAGCCTTAATTTATTCATAGAAGCAGGTGGCGTCCCTGCTTTACGGGAAAAGAGTTTGGCTCTCACATCGTACCTCGAACTTTTACTGTCTATGAAAGTTCCAGGGATACAAATCGTCACTCCTGCCGAGAGACACTATCGCGGATGCCAACTCTCACTGAGACTCCCGGTCAACATTAAGAAAGTGTATGAGACATTGCAAAATGAAGGAATCATTGTAGACACTAGAGAGCCAGACACCATGCGAGTCGCGCCGTGCCCGCTCTACAACAGCTTCTCCGATGTCCAGCAGTTTGTGGAAATACTCGCTCAAGTCATTAGTAACGTTAAATAGTTAGGTCCTTCGTTTCTTTAGAGGTAGCAACTGCTGTTCAGTCATTGTACCGAATTTCACACTGCGTAGCTCGATTGCAACTACAGCATATTGGCAGGGCATTGCTCTTGATAACCATACGCAGTCTGTGCGTAGCAGGTTGAATTTATTTTGCAAATGGGTTTCACCCAAGACTCCAGTTAGGCTTGTTAAACTCGCCCCGAACAGTCGTCCGTTCCCATCCCTGATACACGCATTATGAATTGCAGAGTTTAACGCTGTACACCACGCATATACTTTCGCACGGTCTTCTTCGTTTAGTTCCTGCTCCCGCGGATCGTACAATGGCTGGGCAAGACGACAGGCGAAAACCACAGAGCAACTGCTGCTTCTAATCAAAGCAGCTCCAGCAAGCGCACGAAGGCAATGTACGACAAACATAAACGAGCTCCTCATCCTATTCCCGGCTTGAATGGCCGCATTTTCCATGTCTGTAGAAGGATATTCAAAGATAGGAGGTACAGTAACATCGTTGTCAGCAGAAGTATCAGTTACAGAGGCAGATGGTCGTGGGCGGTTATCCTGATGAGCTTCAGCATCCTCAGCTTGAGACACAGTCCACGTCCACCTCCAGTGGGGAGAGTCATTATCGCCGTGTGAATCGTTCATACTTGTGACAACCGGTACTGGCATCACTTCCGGAACCCAGTACGCTAAGCCACCGACCACAGAATTCGCGAGGTCGCGGATCGCCTCTGTCTCATTCTGCCATGTTCCCACCGTTCGGTTATCAAAACGGAAACTCTGACGTAAAAGGGATAGTGTTTTCTCAATATGGGCAGCATCAAACGATGCGTTGTCGTTGCTGGAGCAACCCTTCGTCGATGCGCGCAGGACCGAGGATATCTCCAACCATCGAATCAGTGCATGAACGGAACCGATTCGAACCACGGATCCTTCCGATCGACTATTGGAGGGCAAACAAGGCCATCCAAACAAAGAATGGTGCTTCAAGGCATCTACTTCCGGTAACGCCCTCACAGCCTCGGGGAGGTTGAGAGTCCAAACACTTTCCGTGCCGGAGGAGCATTGGGAGAAACAGCTAAGAATAAACCGTTCTAAAACATTGCAGACCGCAATAGCCGGATGCAACACTGACGAATCAAATTTTGGGGGCGTAGCCAAAGAGTTAGAAGGCTCGTTTTCCATGTCAGTGTCATCTTGGAATGACAAATGTTTTGCAACGAGTTCACTTGGATTGCGCTCAGTGAGGTGCTTTCCAATGGTGTCACTGTGCATGTCCAGACTGGTTCCTGCGACGCAAACCCCAAACAAAGAGTTTGATAGATGCTCATCCGTAGCTTGCAATTGCCATCGTTGCAATAATTTAGTATCTTGAACGACCAAAACTACTCCACTTGATTCTGTAGGCCTGGTTTGCTGTACCATGAGAAGCACGCGAAACGGCCATTCCCCCGTCTGCAATGGAATACGGTCACTTTCTGTGAAACACCATTTGTCGCGTAGGTTTTCTCGAATTTTGTCAGGGATAACCTTTCCAGTGACCTCTGCCGCTTGTTGCTCCATTGACATATCGCATTCAACGTTTTGCAGTGGCATCCATGCTGCAGGGCCTTTTAGCATATCGCAAAGATCCGTTGTAGAATCTTTGGAACTTTCTGACGCGCAATCAGAGGTGTGAACTGTGCTCACCATCCGTACGGAAACAAAATCGCACCATGGTTTCGATTGAGCTCTCTCACAAACCCATTCCACGGCGTTTTGCCATGCTGCATCCCTATCTCCCGAATCCTCCGCTGGCGCCGTATCCATTAAATGATACAGTTGATATTGCATGGATGATATATCAAAGCCTTGTCCAAGCGTCTGCTCAAAGGCTTTCCACATACATCGTATCCATGCGCTGGGACTCGCCAAAACTTTCTCACCGATATTTCCCTTAAAGACAATATCGGCACAGGGTATACTCATCTTACGAACACTACGCTCCTGCAACTCGTTCTGGTCCTCCCATTGAAGTTCAAATTGGCACGATATACTTGAGAGCTTAGAACTACTTCGTTGCTGACCTGGATTCAACTTTGATCCAATGGCAACTAGTGGCCGAGGAGGAGGAGGAAGGCGAGCTCCCTCCCCGTGAGTAGCGTATTGAAGAAGCTCATTTGCCGTGCGCAAACGCGGTTGCGTTTTGTGAGTCATCTGTACACCTGAAGGTGGTTCGCTGGTCGTGCATCTGTCTTCTGCAGGCACCCTCACTTTCGGTAGGCTTAGCGACGTTTCGTCAGGTTGAGCGGAGCTTTCTGCAGTAGTCTCAAGTGAACTACCCAGAGAGCTTGCAACAGGAGATTCTGAAACGCCTTTTCCATTGACTTTAGGCGGAGCAGAATGGGATGCTTGGGCGGATGGTCCTTCCTTCGCTGGAGTAACAGTATACGTAAGCGTGTCCGAATCGACCTGCTGAGATGTGGGGTTGCTAGAAGAATCTGCTGCCGCAATAGAGGGTTGAGTAGTGGGTGGACTTGCAAGTCCCAGTGAACCACGCAATGCTTCTTCGCGCTCCTCTTGTTGTGCAGCTGTGTTGTTCAAAATCTCCTGAATCTTTATGCCAGCAAGTTTCTTCTTGCTCCTTCTCCTTCCTTCGGCCGTCATGTGCCAAAGCATTGTATCAATAAGCTGAATGGGAGTAACACCTTGGAGCTCCCCTACCACAAGGCCATCACCGGTATATGGATGAACAGTACCCCGCTGGCAAGGCGACAGTCCGGCTTCACATAAGAACTCCACCACGCTTGGTTGCAAATGATGCACAGCGTGCAACAGTGGATGGCAAGTCTCATCGGGTGCCATTCGAAGCAACTCCATTGTCATTTGAGGTTTCCATAGTCCTTTCAATCTGGACAAATCCCCACTCTGGCACGCCCGTACCAGAGGTTTATAGCGCGGTGGGACTGCGCAGCCCGAGAGCATTGGTCCAAGCAGAAAACATAAACTTCGTTGACACTGCCGAGGCACTTACCTGGTTTGGGCGAGTACATTTTTGGAGCCCCTTCGGCATCTTCTTGAGGCTGTAGAGGTGTAGCCGCCGTTCCAGGAGGAGGGGAGCCCGAAGGGGACTGAAAGGAGGCAGCCCCTGCGCGCTCCTCAGATCCTTTTTGCTGCTTCATGGGTGTTTTCGAGACAGATGACGGAGGATCTCTTTCCTCACTCTGTTTCTGAGGCGATTCATTCTGCTGAGACTCGCCCCTGCACTGCTCGTCCATTGTCTTTCCAGATACGGCGTCTTGTCCTTTCCTGCTTGTAGTCTTGTTCGTGCGTGTGGGGTCAGCATACGATGTATATGTCTCCTCCATCCTTCCAAGGATAAATGAGAGTGTGACAAACTCTAATCTTGTTCTGCTCAATTTCTTCTACGTATCCACCGCATGCCTATTCTAAACAACCCCATTTCATTTTCAAAATGTGCCTGTCGTCGTTAACTGTGCTTCAAATGTTCAAACGAACGGCATTTGAATTTTTGACCTTACTTTCCAGTCTGAGAACCCTTCGATGTAGTAGCTGGAAAGAGGTGGAACTTACAGGATGTAGATGGAACATAAATGGAATGTACGCATGTGAACTGATATTAACCAGAAATTACACGCTATTATTGTATCAACTCCTTGTGTCACGTCACACCGTACCACCAACAATTCCGAGGAAGTGGAAGGAAAAGTTTCTTGGTGGGGATTCTGCAAGCAACAGAGCCACTACAAATGTTGGTGATTCGACCGCCAAAGACATGTCAATTTTGAGTGGAGTTTCTTTGGACTCTGCATGACGCGCGATTCGCTCAGCAGATTGCGGATTTAACCCTTTTGACCGTACAATCTTTCTTTGTCTTCGAAATTGCCTGGTTACGATGGAGTCTGAGTCTTTCCATGGCTTATTAATAGCCGAGCGTGGTGCATTTCAATGTTTGAAATGCACATATGCTTTCGCAATCGAAAGCCACAGTATATGATATCGATAAGGAACTCTCGTATCCCAAGGAACGCCGTCAAAGCTTACCCTGCTCGCCCCAACATCACTTCCTGTGTAGTGTGTGTTATAAAGGGTGTTCCCTCAATCTAGCCGGGGTAGTGGTTAGACGAGTTCGTCTGAGAACTAGTGAAACTGACAGAACGAGATAGTTGACGATGCCTTCTGGATTCCGCCAGCTAGTGGCGTGGAGGAGGACAAGCTTGCATGGGTCATTGCTTTGCGTAAGAGCAACCACGCCTACGCAGTGTTTCCTTAAGGCCCCTTCACGGGCAATTGGAGGATTCGTGGGTCCTGTGACAAGACAATGGATGTCTACAACAGGAAGTGGTGATAACGCCGATGCCAGCGATTCGGGACGCCCCAAAAATGCCCAAACGGGGAAGAAGAAAGCAACGAAGATGGATCATAAGCGTAAAGGAACTCACGCAATGGGTTATTTACGTGGAGGATATACGCAAGGGAAAAAGGATTACAAATATAAAGTAAACGACGATGGAACTCCTGAATTGGAAGATATCCGAGACGATTCGTCCATTAGTCAGGCTATAGAAGACCTTCAATTAGGTGAAGCCTATGAAGGCGCTGCGGACCATATGAAAGCACGTGATGAAGGCGAAGCCAACGAAAAGGCTTCTACAGGACGAAAACGAAAGGAAGGCCTCTCAGCGCGCTCATTCGACGAGGGAGGAGCTTCAGAAGATGAAGGTAAAGACCCGTTTGACCGTGTAGCTCCAGAAGATATAGGACGAGAAAGGAGGAAAGTTTCCGATGTCGGGAACGAAAATTTTAGGGATAGATTGTTGAGCGATAAACGCTACATGCGACAGGCTGGAATGCACGGTGTGTCCGACTCAGAAGATTGGCCAGAGGAAGAGAAACACGTGCGAAGCATGCCCATGTGGATGATGTGGCACTATGCTCGTTCAGAGCTTGATAGTGAGGTCGAGCAGTCACACAGCGAGAGGAAAAGCGCCAAGGTACGATTGCTTGTTATTTTCTCTTCTTTTTGTGTACTTAACATAGTGTGGTATATAATGCTGATTGCCTCTCCAGCCAACTGCCTTAGTGAATTTACCTATGCGCGACAGCAAGGATAGAGCGTACGCTACCGGCCGAAGAAAAACTTCTACCGCTCGTGTGTGGGTCAAGGCTGGAGATGGAGGCTTCACTGTTAATGGTATGCCTTTGGCGTACTATTTTTCTGGCCTTGAAGAAAGGAAGCACAGCATGTTTCCTCTTATCGTCCTCGAGGCATGTGGAGGTTTCGATGTTATGTGTACTGTAAAAGGAGGGGGTTTTAGCGGCCAAGCGGGTGCCATCAAGCATGGTCTTGCGCGAGCACTTGCTAAGTATGACCCCTACTTAAAGCCCACCATGAAGCAATGTACGTATCCTGATTGGAAATCTCATGTGGTCTACGAACTTTAGACGTTCCCCTTGCTGCAGATCAATTGCTTAAGCGGGACCCTCGAATGGTTGAGAGAAAGAAACCAGGGCAAGCCAAGGCCAGGAAGAAATTTACTTGGGTGAAGAGGTAGATGTGCTCATAGGGGATTGAATAATAGCAACCTAATCATTCAGAGCATCCGCTTATGTACTCATATTCTTTACATTTTATTCAACCGTTAACTTGGAGCTGCTCCACCTTTGAGTTGCTGCACTGTCGGCTAAATGCAGAAGAACGAGACCGAGGACTGCTCAAGTTCACGCTTGCCGAAGGCGATTGTTCACAATTTTCAACAGGAAGACTGAGATTCAATGAAGAAGCTTTCTTCCCTTCTACTCGATGATCACTAGAGAGGCTACACTTATTGGACACCTCCGACGGACAGGCAGACAAGACATCGCTCTGACGCTCTACAGAATGCATATATTCCACAGTCCTCCCATCATTATCCACAAAGTTGGAGCTCTTTCGCCCCATAGACAACCAGAGGTCGCTCTTCGATAGATCAACAATTCGTTGACTGTCCTGTACTGTATGCTCCGTGTTTGGGAGCACTTGGTCGTTGACGCTGTTCAACGCAGACGCCCTAGACGTCCCGATATGATCCCGACTAGCAGTGCCCCTCGACGCGTCCGGTCTCTTCTTTCCACTGGCCGGTCTGCAAAACGAGGGCAATAATGTCAAACGCTTAAGACCGTGAAGTAATACGACTCAAGCGAGCAGTGTATACCTTTTCGCAACACGCTTACTGCGTGTGGAAGCACCTTGCGGTCTTACTCGTGGCGTAGCAGCAGACAATTCTTCCCGAGGCACTTCCTTTGTCTTCTTCTTCCATTGTCTGCAGTGTTTTTACCGTTATTGAAATCAGTCAAACAGTTAGAAGAGCTTCAATCTTACATGTTTTTCTTAGGTGCCTTTGAAGGTTTTGTTCCAGTACTGCGCTTTGAGGACTGGAAGAGAGAAGTAGATACTTTCCCTTTGAGGGCGCCCCGGCTAGAACCGCGTTGCCTTGTGGGTTCAGCACTACGATGCCGCGTTTTCTCTAACGTCTTATCTTCAGCCGGCGTTACGTCTCTCACGCGGTTTGATTCGCTTCTTGGTTGGGTTACGTTGTCATCTGAATATATAAGGCCTTTCACCATGTCAGCGGGATAAAGCCGATATCGGACAGGAGGCTCGAGCGATGAGCTGGGCTCATCACCTTCAAAATCGGCACTCTCCTCCAACGTCGATTCTATAGTGTCCATTGACATATCACTGTCACATTCATCAATGTTCCCCTCCAGTTCTTTGATAGGAGCCTCAGCTCCGCCATGAAGAGAGCGCTCGGCTTCGGGTGTACATGGGCCATCTCTTCCGATAGAGTCCTGAAATGCCAACGGACATGGTTTTTAACTCATCATTGTGCACACTACAAGTGCTGTCATACATACAGATATAGCAGGTGCGACGCTATTCTCGTCATAATAATCACTCGGAAATGCCGGATCTGAATCTCCCCCGGATAGTTCCTGAAGCAAGATACCAAGAGTACTAGTAAACGCACCCCTGCCCCACAGTCACGCAATTAGTGAATACATACCACCTCTTCATCATTCTTTCCACTAATCTCCTGAAGCTTGCGTGAAGAAACTGAAGCTAAAGACATTCGTCGGTAGTTCTCAGCGAATGAGCCGCCTAAAGCGTCGTTGAGTCCGCAGACGAAATTGTCAAAAGTACTGCCGTCACAGGAATCAAATTGATTCTGTGCATCACTTTCATTCCAGCGATCCGCTACTTGACGTAAAACGGTGGCTACATCTGATGTCGGCAGCGAGTGTTGACGTTGCCATTCACTGATCCTTGCCGCTAACACACGTCGCGCCTCGTCTTCTACCTCTGCAGACTCTGAATTGCCCGTCGCTGACATCGACACAGGACGAAGTGGGTGCGGCTGTACAATACTCTCGCTCGGAGCCCCGCCAACATCATTCCCAAAGTCGCTGCTTTCCTGTGCGCCCTCCTCCGGTGACTGACCGTTCAATTCTCGTGAGCTGCTCCGCCTCTCTTCAGGTTCTGCTGAAGCCTCTTCATTCTGCGCTTGACCAAAACACCTTGGTATATTGGCGAAGCAGACTTCCTGTTGCTGCCGTTCAATACGCTTCGGGTCCATCGAACTCATTGCTCTCATGTCGGCATCAGTCATGTGAATGCTCGCACCTCCTTCATCGCTGCGCGAGTGGTCATGGAGTCCACTCCTGCTTTTATTGCTGCCCCTCCGTTGCGCCCCAGTGGGTGTCCGGCGCTTCCGATTACCTGGTGCATTTTCGCCACTCTTGGGGAATCGACCGCTAGCGCTAAGGAAATATCGGTCCCGCTCTTCTTGGTCAGAAGCTCCTCGATTTCCGGAAGTAGGCGCAAGGTTTGGGGGAGATCTGGGTATATGGGCGATCCACAGAGTGAGATTGTTCAGACCTGATCTATTAGTCAAGTCTATAAGGACTTACGTGGTTTGCTGTCTTCTCTGTATAGGGGAGCCAACCCCGCCATTTGTTAGCCGTGTCACATTAGTAGCCCTACCTGTGTTGTGAGACTGGGATGACGGCCTTCTCCTCGTTCTATCTCGTCCAGCTACGCCAGCACTGCTGGATGGCCTCTCATGGCCAGAATTTCCTTCATTGTTAGAATGGGGTTGCATTTTGAGTCCTTATCAATGACGTGGAACCTGCTGAAACATCCAACAAACCTGGTCAGATTGGCTGAGGATAATACTGTCGGTGTCGAGCTAACGTCTATGGAGTTGTCAGAGAGGCATTTCCGATAAAAAGCCTGGCACGAGGCAAAGCAACAAAGGACTCACTATACCACATTATAAACTGAGCGGAGAACAGGACATCCGGGTTCTTTGCTGCCGGTCCGGGAGCAGAAGTAGCCAGCGTCCTCCTCTTCCTCCCGGGTTCTTTTTGTTCTCATGCCGGCGTTGCGCCACTATAAACTTACACACAATACTTACACAACTCAGGATGAAGCGCATATAGCAATTGGGCGGTGTAACACGACCACTCGTAGAAGCAGTGGAGAAAATGGGGACCTGATAAAGCGTGTAGAACTCCTCTGTTAAAGCCGGGCTTCCGCTTGGATATCACCCCCGACCACAGCTAAAGTTGCTGGAGAAAATATAGCAACAATATACATGCACAAGTTTGCTTTGAGAATATGATCTAGCATACACTATCATCAACGCTTCATTTCAAACTAGCAAAAAATGGAATACTACAAGAATTTCGCCGCCTCGTTTTCCGCCGTGTTTTGAAATGGCCTCAAGGGTTCAACCTCAAAAGATATGCAGCGTGGCGGAGATCGGTGTTTTCCGCGGTGAGAACGCTTCCGGCATGCTGCACACTTCACATAGATGCATTTCCAATACCTACTGTTGTAATCATAAATCAAATGAGTACGGTTATGGCATTTTGCATGTTTCTCAAGTAAAAATTTATTTGCAGAGTTGTTGTACCGGTGTCGTACAATGTTGTGCAATGTACAACCTGTTTGACATTTCAGGAGAGCAGTGTCACTACCGCTGGACGTACCGTAATAGACGGATGTCGACTTCTCTCGTGGATGTATTGCCCTAGACGGAATTTGTAGAGCCTTCGTCTTTCGAAGACTTGTCCTATGGTTGACTCGACTCACAACTCTAGTCACAAGTGGCGATAAAATGTGTATGGGGTACTGTTTGGGAGAACTTAGTGACAAAAGACATATATTATACAGCTACGCATTTAGAAAGCAAGAAACTGATACTACCTTGTTCGTGCGACGCAGTATACACTCGGATAGACTGCGAGGGGTGACTCTCCATCTCAGTGACCACAGAGGTCAATAGCCTACACGTACATCGTACAAACCGAACCAAAGGTACAGTGCAATGTATGTTGTACCGTATGGTGCGCACAAACCTCTACCACATAGAACACAGTTGGATAATAAAGTGCAAAGCGCCGACGAATGAACGTTGAAAGACTCCACCATCAGGCTGCATCAGCCCCAGGAAACTGAAACTATTCAAAGCACAACCGTTGTGACGTCTCCAAAAGGGGCACATCAAATTATTGAATACTGATAGTGTCTCTATGGAAACCCGACAACTGCTCTGAGGCTTTATCTTTTACTGGGATTCCTGGATTCCAGGGATTCTTTACATGTACTTCCTTGGTGCTGAGTTGGTGCGAGTCCTTAAATCCGCACCCTCCAGCCAGTGGCCCAGCATGTCTGGTACCTGGTATGCTCCCGCACCATTACTCATAACTGGACGGTTCAAGCAGCTTTTCTCTCTAGCAAGGAGCATGAGGCATTCCAACTTCCAGAAGTCCAAGCCAACCATTCCATTCGCCATACATATGTATATTCCTAGTTGCCCTTTTGCACTCCTGACGCACCTGCAGGCAACGAATGGTTAGAAGATTCTCCAACATTCCCAGGCTTGAAAACTCTTCTAGAAAACGATTCTTACTCAAGGACGTCCTTGAGTGGTGAACTTCAACTTTTCCCATAAAGGAACTTAACGCTTGTGACGTTGGCCAGTGGCTAGGCTTTTCTGTTTTGTTGTATTATCCGATATTAAAACTAGACTGTGCCTTTGTTGAGCGTGTCTTAGTGGCGGGCATGGCTACCCACACGACGAGTGTACCTGCTGTCGTAGCACTGACATAGTATAGAATGTGTTAGAACGAACACCCACGAGGAACACGGACTACAACAGACATGAATATGCAGTCGTCCCGTTTTCCGGAGGAGAACAGCGATGGTTCGACGCACCAATATAATGACGAAAGGAATGATTCTGGTAGCCATCATGACAGGGAACTAAGTGCACCCCCAGCGGGCAACGTTGATAACAGTACACCGCCGCGGACCAATCAATCTGGGGGATCGGCAGACGAGACAGACTATGACGGCACTAAGCCTAGAATCACCGACGAGGAGAATCAAAATACTGATGATGAACAGTCGAATTCAGCAGAGGAGAACGATGTGTCCGAACAGCGTGGAGAACTCACCGACAAGAAGCAAAAAAAGTGGAGAACAAAAAAGTTCCGACCTACCAGCAGGAGGTTTAGGAAGCCTACCACTTCAGCAACCAACAGAACGTCCAGTAGTAACATGACTAGTCGGGAATCCGAAGAAGCAGATACGACGATGGATGCAACAAAGAATGCCCGAAAGAAGAAAAAGAAAATCCCTCCCATGGAACCGTTAGTTGTGGAACAGTTATACAATATGCCAAGAAAGAGATATGATAGACTGCAGCGTCGGAAAGGAGGGCTTCCATTAAGCCCAAGAACTGCAGAAGCATGTCTCGCAGAAGGTGAGTTTGGATGTTCTTAATTAAGTAATTCAGCTTTCTACTTGTAAAGTGTGCGTGAATTTCTTCCAGGTGTGGATCCTAGAGATCTGACGGAAGTGCCAATGGACTATTTCGCCCGAGGAACGCTGAAAACACCACAACAAGGCGGAGAGTTTGGAGCGGGGGATTTGATAGACGTTGGTCAGCTCAGATGGCAGGCGTATGAAAGACGCCGAGAAAAAAGGTTACAAGATGTTCAGCGCGGACGCGATGAACTTGTAATGGATGATAAGCGAACCCATTGGATGGGAAACATTACAAACAAGATAACGAAGGATGTGGATGCCAATTCTCTTCGTCTGTATAGATTAGAAGACGCAGCTGCTAACGAATTAGAAGACCTTGAGAAGACAGCTAAACTAGAGCTGCGGAAATTTGACAACATTTTAAAAGAAGAAAAGCAGAAACGGAAACAGAAAGAGATAGCATCAAAAAAGGAAAAGCAAACTGAAGAGGCGAGGAAAGCAGGACAATATTCCCAGCACTCCCAGGCTCAGGAAAGAGAAATTAGCGGAAAGGATCAAGAAACAAAAAAGCGTCAAGTAGACGAGAGCGTGAGACATCGCGAGATGTTAATAGACAAAATGGCGAAAGACAAGCAAGAACGTGCTCAGATGTTACTTCAAAAACAGGAAGAAGACCGTCGCATCGCTATGGAAAGAGCCGCCCAACGAAGAGAGGAAAAGCTAGCTGCCATTGAAAAGCAGAAAGAGAGAGAAGAACGCCAAAGACGCCGGCAACAAGCAGCTTGGGAGCAAGAAAAACTGGATGAGTCGGAAGAAGTGCAAGCGGGATTGAACGAGGAAAGGCGAAGGCTGAAAGCGGAGCAACAAGAGAAGGCAAAAGTACGCAATTTAACATTAACACTAATGTATCTCCGTCTGCGGTATTTCGTATAAGCATGTAAATGTGCAGATGGCGGAGAGACGTCGCGAAAGAGCTCAAGAGAGGGCGGTATTGGTTAGGGAACAAAAGGAAGAGGAACTGAAAGAAAAATTGAGGGAAGGAGAAGAAAAAGCTCAGCGGATGAAAGAAAAACTGGCGCGGATGCGAGAAGAAGACGCCGAATACAAACGGCAGCTTCATGAGAAACGGATGCAAACCAAAATGATGGTTGAGGAGTCCGATTTCCAACGCCGACAGGAACTAGCAGATAGAATCAATATAGTAAGTTATTCTATTTTGAACTGCCTCGCATCCATTTGTACCACGGATACGTCACATCTGGTAACAGGAAAACATGATTACATATCAGATGAAGCAAAATAAAGAAAGAGAAATGGAGATTGCCCGTGAGAGGGCAAAACTGGAAGAAGAGGAACGCCAGGAGAAGAGAGAGCAAATGCAACGCCGCGAGGAATACAGGAAAGCTCAAGAATATCTTAAAGTGTCCCACAAGATTGAACGCTCAAATGCGATTGTGGAGTCAAAGAGAACATCAGTACAAAAGAAAGCGGATATTGCACGCCACGCTCAAGTCCTGAGAGAAAAACTGACGAAAATGAGTGAAGATTTAAAGATCCAAGGAGGACTGACATCACCCAAGAAGCTTCGGCAAGCTAAAGCGGAATTGAAAAAATTGATCCAGTCCTCAAAGCGCTCACTACTCCAGTATGCGTCCTTTAATTCACCCACTGCGTCTTCGAAAGAGGGAACGTTACCCGGAGTATCCGCTGCGGAAACCATGTCGACCAAAGATCTGCAAATGATTCTCGCCTCAACACGTCAAAGCGGCGAGAGTGGTACTCCTGAAAGAAGGCGCTTACCACAGTTGCAAAGCCCAGGAAGTCAACTAAGGCAGAAGAAGAAGAAAAAGCGTAAGCCAAAATACGAAACGGAACGGGAATCTGCCCCTTCTAGTCCTCCCGAATTTCGAACAAATTTCACGACGGATATGCCCCCGGAGTATAGCCAGATCCCGAATTCCATTGAGTTGATCACCCAGAAAGACCATGAAAAACCCGATTTCATGTCTCCTATGCGTGCTGATGTACGGGAATCAAACGATGGTTTTGCACATACAACCTCCTGGGGACACACTGGCCACGACGAGGGGGCACATAAGTCTATGTTTGAAGAAGTACGAGTCGAGGCATTAGCGCATATAGGAGGGCATTCCACTGGAAACGAACGATAGCAAAATTCAGAAACTCGTGTTAATTATTGCTCGACTACGGCATAATTAACAGATCCTTAAGTGCACATTGGACTAATCAGGTTGCACTCCATTCCTTGGCCCGGTATCCCTGTTGTCTCCTATGAGACAACACACTATGGCACGTTGTCCACTCTCTTCGTCATGGTCAGCTCTTGTACCTTATGACCCGAGGCCCTTGTTTGTGTCTTCGGCAAGCAATGCCTGGGAATTCCTGAGTAGGGCAGAATCATTTCCGTCCATATCTGTGGTGGCGAGTTCAAAGGGGGGAGTATTAAACTAAGACTTCAATTGATCTAGTCGCTACACGTACCGAATAATCTGAAATAAAGAGTTGTACTTCCTCTTTTTAATAGCCTCACGACAGTCCGTAATAACTTGAGATTTCGTAGATCCCACTGCATACACACAAGAAGTGGATGATATCCCTCAGCGAAAAAGAGACAGTGTTCGCTACATACCTCTAAGCGCCGCTGCTTTCTGAATCATCTGATTCATGTGCCTTAAGCTTTTCAATAACTCATCGTGGTTATTTGCGCGCTTCATGTACTCTCCAACGAGTTCGTTATTTAGACCTCGGAGTTCCGAGTATGCGCGCTTCATCTCGACGAGATCCCCCATTATTCTTGCATGCTCCGCCCGTATGACCAAGGACTTGATAACATTGCTACTGTCCGCCATTTCAGCAGTAAGTTTCTGCCTAATCTGATTCAAATTTTCCACTTTGTCAATCACTGTTTGCAGTGTTTCAAACTCGTTGGGGAAATGACATGTACAGCTCAGTTCTTTGATGCCGAAATATGATGCAAGCTCTTGGATAACTTGGCCGCAAACCTCCATGTCATTGCAACGGACAGCAATCAGAGCCGACTTTGACGAGGATGGTATATCAGTCTTTCGGATTCCCCCTCCTAGTTTTCCCTCAGGGGGCACGGAGGTCTTTTTCCCATCGAGCATGTCTGCGTCCTCACATGGCATCATATGCAAAGACAGACAAGAACCATCTCTAACATCTTCGAAATATTCATCAGTTACATGGCTTGTATTCTCCTCATTACGGTATGCCTCCGGTACAAAAAATGCTTTTCCCATCCACATCAGCAACCTTGCCGCTCTCTCTTCAACGCAGAATACAACAAAGCTATCCGGTACAGCATTGTAGGGCGCACTATGGATGTGTTGGTACATGGCGAATCGAGGAAGACGATACGCTATTTCGAAAACGTGGTATTGGGTACCGGAAGCTCCTGACCCTACTAGGGCTTGCAGCCTCAAATCACACTCTTGGTTTCGATGTGGCGATATCGAGGCGGTAACAGACGACCTTGGCTGAGCATCTGGATTGCACGCTACCAAACTTTCACCTCCCAGCCCTGCATAATTCGGGGCATCGTCGAGAATATCTTTCTCTTTGCTTTCGTGGGAAAATGGGTCCCCATCCAAAGCAAATACGAACACACCTCTCACACTGGTATCATTATTCGTGGAAATTGTCAGGTCGACAGATTTGGTTCTGGAGTTGACTTCCGCTTGAATATACAGTCGCGTAGCAGCAGGAACGGAACCAGCCTTTTCTTGTCCTGTTTTCAAATTTTTCATCGATTGCTCTACAGCTCTCAGTTGGAGCTCCAGTTGATTCTTCTGTTCTCTCAAACTTTGGATCCTCTGCTCGTCTTGGTCTTGCTTTTCTCGTTCCTCTTCGTCTAAATTGCTTGCGGATGGTTCTGTTGGGAGGAACCCTTTTACTTCCCCTTCATCGGTACATGCAATCAACACATTTCGTTGATCCATTCTGTAATCGCCTAGTTCAAGCCCTGCTACTTTACTAGAAAACTGTTCCGAATACACTAAGCCTCCGTTATCTAGCTTGCGAGCTTCCAGTTTCCCGTTGGACCACCCAGAAATCACCTCCGGAACTCCATCGGCGTCCAGATCGAAGCACGTTAACGAGGTTACTGCGCATTTCCCTTTCATTCTCCATACTCGAGTCTTGTCCATATATAAGCCAACCGTGTAATCATCGAGGGCGTAAGCCCATCTTGAGTCATTGTTTTGCACCGCAGAGAGAGCAACCACAGCAGCAGTCTCCTGAACACTCGCAACCAAGGTGTCCCCTGAAAACAGCTGAATCGACCCCGTATCGTTACCGGCTATTAGTAACTGTCGATCACCTCCAGGCGAAAGACAACAAAGAGAGGTAACCTTCCCATCTGTTACCGTCCAAAATTGTTCATTGCCGTCAAAACCTACACCTTGGATGCTACAATTGCCACCAGCGAGGGCTAACGGTCTTTCAATTCCAGGAACGTTGCCTATCGCAATGCAGGATACCCCATCGGGTACATCTCTATAAAAGATATCAGAATTATTTTCTGTATCAAATGCAAAAATTGACGTGGCTGCGCCCACAACGAGGACGTCTTTATTCGTATGCGTGGGGTTTAGATTTCCGGCTGCAAGCCCTGTGAGCTGACGATTGACGTTGATGAACCTGACATCTTGACCCCCAGTCGCTTCGCTGCGCTGATGAGGGCTATGAATCAGGACTTTTCCACCACTTGTACCACAGGCGAGCGCTGGGGAGCTACCATCAACTGCAGTATGGAAGATCCAAGCCCACAATTGATTCCAACAAACGGACGACGGGACGATTGAACACTTACATTTGCCAAGGCAGACTAGTCGATCAAGCACTGCATTCCCTAAATTCAGTTGGAACACAGGAACGAGCATGGTTTGTGTATATGAGTTGATACCTCTCTTCTGTGCGCCCACACTTGCAAGTCGCTCTCCTAAGTTTTTGCAAGTTCAAAACCAGTATCCAATGGAGCACATGCACAATGCAATGCGAGTATGGACGGTTGCCCCTACTAGTAGAAACAGCTTTACATCTATGAGCTCCGAACACCTGCCAACCCGTCGGAATTCTCATCTGAGCGCCCATATATTGTAACCACGGATAAAGCCAGAGCCAGGTCCAAGTTGTGAAGCTCGCACTGAGTGCAATTCAGACGCATTATGGTAGGTATGGCCCAACCTACTCGCAAGTCAGTGTGAGAGGAAGATGAATTCTCATTTGAGATTGATTGTCAACGGAAACCAGGGATATCTTGTTTTCAGTGTCTTACATCGTAGAACTCTTATTGATATGACCTGCAATTCTCAGCAATCATTTACAACAGTAGGATGACGTGAAATGAGATGATCTGTTTGAGTATTTGCTCGTTCTAAAGCTTTCCGATTCCGGAAACTTGCAGAGAAGAATACCGTGCAAGAGGAGTTGAGCGCCGAGGGTAATGGGTGTTGTAAGAGTGACCCAGCATTGCGGCCGACTTGGGAGAGTTGCCAGCAGATGCGTATCAAGCTATTCCTCTCCGCTGACCACTTCGTTTATTCACCCAACGAGCTCTGCGAAGAGTCAACTTTTAGCCCAGCGACCTAGTCATCCAGACCAGGCTGAGGAACTCCCGCGGAAGAAGAAACAGGGAATAGCAAGAGACGTACTCAAGGCTGTCCGAAACAGGGGATGCCCGCCAGACACAGTACTTAATGCCATTGAAACTATCGGTTTTGAACCTTTTTTGAGATTTCCAGAAAAAGAAGCGTCAGCCATTGTACCCGTTTTACTTCAGGGAAATGATTGGCAGCGAGTGCTCGACTACGCTGACCATCTCATGGAACGGGGGAAGCTTCATAAGGTTGTCCTAAACGGGATCTTAAGGCAATTGACTAGTTCCTCAGTACTGCCTCTCTACTGGTTACGGGTAAAGCAACTTTGCTTTAGTGCTTTTATGCAGGATGGACAGGCGGATCAGTCTACGGTGACCAACTTTATTGTTTGTGCCGCGAAGTCTGATGATCCTGATGCAGCGTGGGCCTTTCTCCATACCATTCAGCCCGTCAATCTACCACCAGAAGTAGAGGTACCTCTACGCATGGAAAAGCCCGCTTTCGTTCCTAACATGTACGCCTTAACGAACTTGCGTCACTGTCACGTTAGAGTGGGTGATGTGTGGGGCGCTGTCCGGTGCATGTGGGCCCTATTAGATTGGCATCGTCTCTCGTACCCGCGGCACTCTAGGATGCGTATCTGGAAATGGCTACTCAATGAAAGCAAGGAAAAAGGGATAGAGGAGACATTTTCGACAATAGAGTGTATTCTGTTTGGCCTTGGACAGGTCGTGCCTACGGAAGAAAAGCAAGGGCAGAACCCCTCCCGTGAATGTCTGTAAGTCGTCTTCCTACCAATGGACAAGAGCTGTGCTTGTTTCCACAATTGTGTTTCAATGGTGCAGGGCAATAATAAACGATGCCCAAAACGCCATCGCTTGCATCAAAGAAGAAGGGAAATATGGCCACCTCGGTTGCCCGGCATATTTACAGAACTTCGATGCCGATGACTCGGCAACTCAACTAGTTAAAACAATCTTCATCAACTTAGAACGAGCAGAATTGCAGTACAAAACATCACCTAACCAGAAATGATCTATTATCTATTCCAGCGGGCGTTCTATGGTGAGACCGTGCTCTCTGAGCCTGGCTTCCCACTCGCGGAAGTCCTGTTCATATAACTGACGTAATCTTTCACGTTGTGCAGTGACCAACTGCTCCGATAATAGGCGAAGTTCTTCTTTTTCCCTGAAAAATGGATACACAAGGGGAATGGTAGTGTGTGGCAAGGTCGAACGACCTCGGTGTTTAACATCTTACTGTCTCTTCTCAGCAGCCACGTCTGCCGGATTATATTTCTTTACCGTTTGGCGCTCCATCCACTCTGCCCGGTGGACAGCTGCTCTGGTGCTGCATACAAAAGAAGGCAGTGTAAAGGTTACAAAGAAGGTATCATGTAGCAGCTCACTGAGGCATGCTTACTTCTTTGTGTTGATGGCGTTATCGACGAGCTCATCTTCCCGTCTCTTCAGAGCTCGAATATTTGGCGGATCCATTGCTATCCAAATACTTAGTATACCACAGAGAGAAACTAAACAAACAAACAATAAATAGCTCTTGTAAAGGACCACAATAATCGTTCCAAACCTTGATAGTATATGTTGATCTAACCAAGAGTCTCCAAGACGTTAAGCGCCGGTTGAAGTTGGCGCATACGGTACATAATACCGTACATTGCGCCGAAGCGCCAGACTGAACGATAATAGAGTGACCAGTGGATAGTTCATGTAATCCTTGAAATTTGCTCTTGTTGATACTTGACGGTACTTCTGACACTATATGCTGTATTCCAAAGAATCGGAATTTGGCGCAATGGAAGCTGTGCTTTGGGCTGAATAGACAACAGAATGGCAGTAACCGCGTACATCTGTCGTGTATTAACGTGAGTGCATACTGAGCAAAATCTCGCTTGGATGCATGGCTTTGCTAAACTGAAGTTTCGGACCTTATGCCGCGTAATGTAAATGCAGAGTTGCCGGGCTGCTATGGGGAAGCTACCGCAGCTTCAAAGTGTTGAAGAACTGGGACGCTCAAAAAGGCAACGCCCTCCTTCGCCTCTGGTATGTGCGAAACTAGCAGCTTTAAGCAATGGTTAGAAACTTTGTGGATCCTCTGTGCGTCTCTCTTATCAGGGTGGTCATGTCGTTTCAGTCGCTTTACGAGCAGTGGGCCGAGATGCTGGTGGATTGGTACGTACTACTGCAGTCAGCTCATCAATAGGCGACGATTGTTTATATGCATTCGTCTCAAGTTTCTCCCTCCTACTCAGGCTACCCCTGTACTATGAGCTCAAATGCGCACTGCTTCTATGGCTTCTCTTCCCTGAGTCTAATGTACGTAGCCTCGCCGCCCCCAACCTGTGGATACATGTTTGATCACACTGGCGAGCTCGTCGATATCCTTGTATACAGGCACCTCATGTGCTTTTCGATAGCTTTGTGACTCCCGCTGTACAATTCCTCAGTTTCCAATATGACCGGAAGCTGTCTCCGACGATGCATAATACAGTCATAAGAGCATGCCACAAAATTGAGCGAATACTATTTCTGCTCGTGGTGGATGGCTTGGGTGTGCGCGAATTGAAGAAGTGGGAGCACGGCCTCCGAGAACAAAATAGCTCATGTCTTAGTGAGATGCATCGCCGTGTTCAGAACGAGAACCAGGGATGAACTTGTTGGCCACCAAGCATCATTTCAAGAATGCCTTCGACGACGACGTGGAGATATTTTCTTGTTGTTATTTGGAATGCGCTGGAAATTATATTCTCATCCTTGAACGCATGGCGAAGGAAAGTTGGGTAGCGCGACTGATCGCTGCGAGAGAAGATTAGCCGGTACTCGTTCCGGCAGTGTCCAGTTGATCCAGGAGAATTGGTCTCGCTCCCGATAATTTTTACACTTGCTTAAACACATGCTGGCCGTTTCAGTTTTTATTTTTTTGTTGTCGCTCTTGCTATGTTTAGTCTGCGACGACTGTACTCCACCCAGTTAACCCCCTTAATTGTGGGTGCGATGTAGACAGTGCTGCCATGTCAGAGACGCAGACTAACAATTCCCAATGAATTCACATCGCACATTTGCATTCATAAATTATTATATCCATTTGAGTAGTTTGGCGCTTTGCTCGGCGATGTTCTGTGGGACCACCAGTGGCCCACCACCTCTGCACACTTCCTCCAAGAAATGATTGGCCCGAGTGAGTCTCAAGCCAATGCTCGGAGCCATGGGCACAGAGTCTTCGAGAGAACGTAAATGTTAGACTAGTTGGTCACATGGCAAAAAATGGTCGCTTTTCTACTTTTGTATGTATCTTGGGATAGCAGGTTAGCGTTACCAGAGACTGCAGGGTCAAAGAGCTCGGGGCGACAATGAGGCCTTCCATATTGAGCCCATACCTTCGTTTGGTCAAGCGAGTTAAATGGCCTGAGTTGGCACCATATGTAAATAATCTTAAGGTGACCTTTGATCCAGCGGATGAAGGCGCTCGAGGCACACGGGAATTGTTTAGAGAGTCCAAAGGCCGTAAAGTAAGTACTTCCGAGGCCGTCGAGTCTATGCACGCACACGAAGCATTTGTCTCTTTTTTATTCTCACAGACAAGGGCTTTGTACCCCAAATATACAAGCGAGATGTACGTCACGGCAGATGGCCAAGCGCCATGGGTGGAAGTAGAATATGGTAGGTGGACAGACTCGGGACAGCTAATGGGACAGTGAGTATAACATGTTGTTGCTGCAGCAACCGGGGAGAAGGTGTCATTCAACGCGTCAGGACTAAAGTTAGATGAAATAACCAATCGACTGTATGAAGACGTCTTAGAAATTAAGGCAGAAGATGACGCCAAAGGAGAAAGTAGAGAAGTGCAACCAGAAAGATAAGGGTTGGGCGCCCACATCATACAACATTTGACATGTACAAGAAGAAGGATGGACACTATGTTCATTCTTCTTCTCCTCTCTCAAAATTGAGTATCGAATGAGCCATACGCTCACTACCTATAACATTCGGTACTTTGCCGCCAGTAAGAGTATTCAGAGCACGAGCGATTTCTGCGGAGCTCATTTGTTCCCCTTCGTTTTGCAAGCACTCTTGCAAGTACTTCCAGCTAACGGCTGTGTTGATGTTCTCTGGAGGATAACGATCCTCGTCATCGGGATTATCCTGCTGAGGAGCATCTTCGTCCTCGTCGACTAGGTCCTGAGGGGGCCTTCTCTCAGCTCTATCTCGGAGGAATTGCAAAGCATCTGCGATTTCGGCTTTACTCTCCCCAAGTACTGGCCTGTGGTTAACAAATAATTTGACAACAGTTCCGAGATCGACTTCTTCCACGGTTTTACCTTCTTCTGCAAAGTTCCCGTATCGTACTTCGTTCAGCAAAGCCTCCGTTTCTTCTTCAGTGGGATAGTAGCCCAATGCGCGAACTAGGTTTGGCAACTCGTCGAGGGGTAGGGTGATACCTGCTCGGCGAGGAGCAGTACTGTCCTCACCCGCACTGCGAATTTGGGCATAAGCAAAGAAGTCACACATATCCTGATAAAGTTTCCCTTCAGCCCCTCCTTCTAGCATATTCAGGAACGGATTCAGACCTTCTCCTCCAGCTGCCGCCAATTGCTCCATGGCTAAGGTGTCTACTTCCCACAAAATCACAGTACAGTCATCACCTCCAGCAGTGAGCATATGTCGCCCGTCCGTCCCAGCCGCTAACTCTTCGACAGAACCTGGGTGAGCAACAATTCCCATACTCTTATGGGGGTTACCGTCTAGGGGAAGCATGATTACACCAACAACTTTCTCAGTAGTCCTATATACGAGAAACTGTGGCCGCGTGTCATCTCCACTGTATTTGTCTTCGTTCGCATTCCGCAACACGGCCATTCTAGCTATAGGGCCGCCATAAGTCGGTGACAGAACCGTGCGGCGACAAGTCCTCGTCTCAGCGTTCCACAGCTTAAATTTATACTCGTCATTTGCTGTAATCACCATACGCTCTCTTCGCGCCGCTGCCCTAGCAGCTTCTTCACGGTCTCCCTTTTCGGTACTTTCTTCCGCCTCCTCCTCTTCCCCACCGTCGGTCTCCTTCTTATCCTCTACGTCGCCTGCGCGACTGCTTGTTTTACCAGTCGACGTGTCCCTTCCTTTACTGGAGGTGCTCTTGCTAGAGGGGTACCACAGACAAGCCGTAGGGATTGCTGACTGCTCAACTTTCACTCTAGGGCCTCTCAGTTGTACGCCCCTCTCGGGAGTGGATTCGTCGACATTATACTGCACCATTCTTCTGTCTTTCCCAACACTAGCTAAGAGCTGTTCACCCTCTTCGGTACAGTCAAAGTTCAGCCCTGATATTGGCGCATTGTGAGTGCGCGCCCTACCAATATATGTCCATTGATAAACTGTTCTAGTTTGCTGCTCTTCCCCTTCCTTTAACTCCCATTGCTTTTTGCCTTGAGCTTGGCTGTTGTCTATGGTAGTCTGCGTGTATTCGCAGATAGCAACATATCTGGCTTTATCTGCCACAGCTAAGTACTTCCCATCCGGGGAGAATGAAATGTGACTGATTGGATCATTTCCTACACGCAGCGGTTCCTGTACATCATGTAGATGTTCGCTATCCAAGAATAAGATCTCTCCACGGGACGTACACAGGGCTATAGTATTACCCGCTGGATCAAATGCGCACCTCTCTGGCACATGTACGGAGGTATCTAGTATTCGTACCATGAGAAGTGCCTTTTCTTCATAGTCCCACAATTGAAGCGCACCTTTTTGTGAGGCAATAATAACGTGGGGAACATTCATTTGAGGTTGCACCGCAATAGCAGTCACTGCGCCGTCGGCACTTTGGACGAGTACTGTGCCCTGGCGATCTAGAACCGACAAAGAACTAAACGCAGATGCTTCCATGCCCACGATCAATCCACGGCGTGTTCCTACAATGAAGTCTGGTAGCTGCTCAGGTGACGCAGTGTCATCTTTAGAAAAAGAAATGCTAGTTATTGGCCCAGCATTGATATCTTCATACCAGGCGATAAGGCGTAATTTGTAATCAAAAACTCGTACACTTCCATCCTCAGTGCCACACACAAGGTGGGTACCACACGTTGTGAAGACTTCTATCGCTACTTGTTGCGCTTCTTCAAAGCCTGGTATACTGGACCCCTCATCTTTCGTCAGCCTCACTAGCTTCATTGCTTGCTTTTCATATGTTTTCCCTTCTTGCAGAGACATAGGTTGCGTATCCCACAGGACAGCGTCACCGGCCTTCGTCCCGGAGACAGCATAGGTTGTATCCGCCAAGAACGTTGTTACGGTAAATGGCGCAATCGTAGAGCCCAGCTGCTTGGAACTAACTGGTGGAGCAAAAAAAGACATTTCAGCGATGTCATCTGAATCTTCTTTGGCATTCTCATCTGGATCCTCCTTGCTTAGCTCCTCTACCGCCCAGAATACCACGCGCTCTTCGCCGTTTGTCACGAGTTCTGAAATGTTACTTGGATTGAATGCTACATGGAAATGTGGCTCCGAAGTAGGTAGTTCAGCAGCTGCTATCGGTGTATCTCGGTCCACCGTCCACTCCCATACCGCAATTATCTGGGGGTCTTCCACTTCTGGTGGTTGATACGATAGCGTGGCTATACGCGTAGCATCTGGAGAGAGATCAATGGCACTCACTCCGTAGGGATGCGGCTGTACAAAATTATATCACCATGCAATGTCATCGAGTGACCATCATGTGACCGGACGTACATTGAATATCGTCTTTACTGGAGAACGGGAGATACTATCCCAAATCACGATCATGCTATCCTCGCCTTTGTCGGTTGTTACGATCCATCTTTTGTCACGGCTTACAGCACAGGCGGTGATGTGATTACACTGTTGAAAGCAAATAGTCACCAATGCAAATCAACGAGCGCTTCGTTCCTTTCAACACTACAACATACATGACCGAGCAGTAAATATTGCTTGTCTGACCGAAAATCAAAGATAACGCCAATGTGCGCAGCTGGATAAAATATGGCCTGAGGGAACAGAGCGACCCATTTGTCATTGCCATCAACATCCCACAGTCACTGAGTGCCACGCAACGCATTAATGAATGGCACTTACATCTCTGCGTTTATCCACTAAGCTGTGCGCTCCATTCGGTATGGAGCTGTTGAACCCGAAGACCCAGCTCGGTACCTGCGAGAGAAGCCCAATGCGTTATGGTGTAGTGTATGATTCCTAAAACAGACGGGAGAAATTAGCATATAAAGCATGCAGGAAGCTTACCAGAGGCTTCGGTGCCGACGTTAAGTCGCCGGGGGTGTTGTTTCTCGCCATCCTGTTGTATGCGATACGCTGAGCTGCTTTCTGATTCCGTTCCCTTCAGCATCAGGCGGTCTTGTCCTTACCTTATTTTGACCCAGCGTCCCACCTCACAATGCAACTGCGCGTGGACTAGCTCAAACTAAACGGCATCAAGTTGGCTGGGCTTGAAGTTATCCGTCTGCAGACTGCGGCGGAGTCTCACTGACTGTCTCAGGCCCTCAGCCTT
>LVLI01000373.1:0-37986 GCA_001687465.1 Halocafeteria seosinensis
TTTGCGCTTGTTGTGTTGTTGTGTGTTGTATGAGCACTGGAAGGGTGGCTAGACAATCACGTGAGACTTCCGGATGGGCTTTTTTTTGTTTGTTTTTTTTGGAAGAAAACGGTTGAACGCTGTTTTCTCGGAGGGGGAGTCCACTGGGAAAGGCTTCCCCATCCCAAATCCCCCGGGGAAGAAATCCCGAATTGGGATCCCCAAAGTGGAGAATATAAAACTCCAATAATGAATGTATTGACATGCAATACGTCATTGCGCATATGCACTGTATAATTATAGAGGTCGACGAGCTCAAATATGATCAAATACACCATTATCTATACTGACAAAAGTAGTGGCCGTTAAAGTTCGCATGCAGATTTCAAACCTGATATTCAAAGACCAACCTGCTTATTCATTGCCTATTAAGTACATACACTAGTGCTCTCTGGAATAACATTTGACCTAAACGTCAGCATACTTATGCCGTGTGTTTCCGTGACAACTAGAACGTTACACTAGACGTAATCGGACGAAAATGGAGCGCGTAGACGTTGCAACAACGACCTGCCAGTGGGCCACCAGCCAGGCTGCCACCGCTTCCTGAGACGAGGAGGGCAATTTCTGTCAAGTTCCTTCGCTACCGCCATTCGAAGGCCGTCTGATTTTGAGGATGAGCTGCCACCACATGCAGAGACGGTGGACATCGAAGCAGCTCCTGAAGGTTGTGGAGAGCCAGCAACCACCTCAATCTCCAGTGCTCCTCTGGAAGTATCTCCTACCCCTTCTCAATCGGACAGTGCTCCTTGTCGCCATTCCAGAAGTCAAATTCCCCCTTTTCAATCTTTCCCGGTCCCTTCTCAATCTTCTAGTGTTCCAGAGTCCCATCTCAATCTTCTAAGTCCCCAGTCGTCAAGAAGTTCCAGTGTATTTTTTCAGTCTTCCAGTACTTCTCAATCTTCCAGAAGCCCCAGTGTGCCTTTCCAATCTACCAGAAGTTCCAAGGCTACGTTTCAGTTCCCTCTCAATCTTCTCCACCCCCTTCTCAATCGGCGCCGGGTTGCGTGTGCTCTTCCTCGACCATTTCGTCCCCATTCCCAAACGCCTAGCGCTCCTCAATCTTCCAGTACCCCTTCTCAATCATGTACGCACACGAATTGGATTATACGTTCTATTCTTATAAAACATGTTAAGTCTTCGATGTTCCTTCCCCAAACCTTCCCCATGGGGAATGGGGATGGTCCCGGGGGGCTTCCCCATCCCCAGCTGGGGAACTGTTTTTTTTCCGGTCCCAACAGCCCTAGCGGCGAGTTCGACAACTACTGTGACGTGTGCCTCTCCGTGTGGAGCCAGTGCATCTTCGAGCGGAGCCGGCCCACCGTTTGAGTGTGTTCCAGAACAAATTTGCCTATATTGGTTGTAACAGTGAAGCTGTGGGGTTGAAACGTCAAAGTGTTGATCTTCAGGTATCCAAATACAGAAATATTTCCACGATCCAAGAGGAGCGAACACTTTGTATCACAGTTGAGTCCTCTCTTATACAATTGTGGAAACTGCAGACACCTCCTTTACCCTTGTAGCGGAGCAAGTCCGGAGTTCGCGTGTCCATTAATAGTTTGGCCTAAATAAACTACTTCTTTTTTGGTGTCTTTCTCATATTAGGAGCACGCAACAGCAAACGCTTGCGGAGCGAAAGACGAGATGAAATTCGGAAAACGGATAAAGGAAGAAGCATTGGCACAGTGGCGGCATCACTACATTCGCTACAAGGAACTAAAGCAAATCCTTCACAAATTAGACCCTAGAGATGAACCGGATAACACAAGAGAGGGAAATTCGGAGCAATCGGGAGAAGAGCGGGTCAAAAGAGTATCGTCCCGCTTCCTGCAGGAACTGGATGCTGTAAGCGGTGTCTCTATCTCAACGACACGTGGCAAGAGTATCGGCTGTGGGATTCATGAGGTTGCAGGACATTTCCCATGTGAATAGCTTTGCGTTACGCCAGTTTCGCCGGTTGCAAGAGCAACGGGAAGCCGTAAACGGTGAGTGCATTGTGACATTGTGTAATATATCCGACGCGTGAGTGCATCATTTGTACCAAGAGTATAGGTTACAGCTCTCAAAAATGAACTATTGATGAAAGAGGTTGCCGAGATGGAGAAATCTGTGGAAATTCTCGAAAAAGATTTGCCCAAATTTATTGAGCTTAACTACACAGCTGTGTATAAGATCGCCAAGAAGCACGACAAGAGGACGGGTATTTCTGTCATGCACTCCGTACTACATAAAACTGAACAACTACCCTTCATGCGGCTCCTAGGTTTGGCTGGAGATGAGGCGAACAGGAGGGATAGCAGCAGTACTTTCCGTGATGGTGAAAGTGAATACTACGAAACTCAACTTCCGGAATCAAGTACAAGTACATTTGATGATATGGAACGTGCCTTAGCGGCTAAGAGGATAGAAAATTACTTAATTTTGTCCCTCAAAGTGATGAGACCTCACCTTTCCACTGATTCAGCTTCTAGAAGCCTGTTGCTGCGACAATTCCGCTCCGACTCAGCGCGATTGGCGCAATCAACATCGCGGGGATGCAGGAGTACTGCAACTGGGTGCGTTTCTAAGGGAGAAGGGGGAAATGATATGCTCATCAAGATTCAACTTCTGGCGCTGGGATTAAAGGCGATGACGCAGGAAATTGATGACGTCTATCCTGAAGGTAGTGCTGCACTCATTAGCCTCTTGTACTCATTCAATGATTTTTTCGGGAACACTGTTGACACTTCTGGAAGTCCATGTTCAAGACTAAAGGCGTACACGCAATCAGTGCTCCAGGTAGAAAAGGATAAAAAGTTTAAAGAATTTATGGAAGAAGTTTTGAGCCGCCACGCACAACACGACTCGCTTAATAACGGGAAAGTCACGTTTGATGAAATCACGCAGAACAAGTCTGAGCTACGTTGTGATGACGGGTCGAAGTATGGTACTTTCGTCGCTGACGGTAAATTAACAACGCTCAACTTACGTTCGCAAGGTAGTGCGACAGCCGAACAAGGCATGCATCGAAATACTGAGAACCTTGGTGATGGTCAGTCGGTCACAGTAGACATCGAAAATGGAATGCAGCCGAAAGCCTCTTGCTTCAGCAACTGTTGTTTCTCATTTGACAAAGAAACGGTATTGCACTACGTTGATTTCATAGTGCCTCACATTGCGAGCTGGTTACCCCACTACAATATCAGAAACAAATTGGTAAGCGATGTTGTGGCAGGGGTAACTACGGCTGTGGTTGGGATTCCTCAGGCCCTTGGGTATGCGTTATTAGCAGACTTACATCCAATTTATGGTGTCTATGCGGCTATAGTTCCAGCGATAGTCTACGGCATCTTTGGTGGCTCTTCCCATGCCTCAATTGGTCCCATGAGTATTGTCGCTCTGATGGTTTCATCAGCGTTAAGTGATTTACCGGTTGATACGGGCGGAACGGAATACGTGAAATTAGTGATGATGATGTCAATTATTGTGGGGGTGTTATTGTTGCTTCTTGGGTTGTTTAGGCTAGGATTTCTTGTTAACTTCATTAGCAGACCAGTTCTTAAGGGATTCGTCAACGCTGCAGCAATAATAGCCGTTCTGTCGTTGTCAGGAGACATGTTGGGGTTTTCTACAGCACCGACTACAGGAGCACACGAGTTGGTCGGGGAGTTGTTGAGCTCAATTGATGAAACACATCCCTTTTCGGCAGTGATCGGGATATCGTCTGTTATATTACTGGTAACGCTGAAAGCTCTTCCAAAGGTCTCGAAGCGACTCCCTCCACCACTCGTAACAGTAGTACTTGCAATAGTGGTTATGGCAATCTGGTCTAAAGCGGGCGCAAACAGAACGGATGATACAATAGCGGAAATCAAAGTTATAGGAGACGTTCCTTCGACTCTTCCAAAACCAATAGCTCCACCAATATCGGGCAAAGAATTATCGGAAATCTTTCCATCTGCAATTGCAATCTCCTTTGTGGCTTTTATTGAGCATATAGCCATTGTCAAGTCATATGCAACCAAGGAAGGGGAGGATATGGATTCTAGCAGAGAACTCCGCGCTGTAGGCATTTCAAACATCCTAGGGGGCTTGTTTCAATCTTTTCCTGTAGCTGCGGGATTTTCTCGCTCTGCTGTTCATAAACAAGCAGGGGCAAAATCGCCGCTGGCTCTCATCATATCTGGAATAATAGTTGTCGTGCTGCTTGTCAGCATTACTCCTGCCCTCTTCTATCTCCCGAAGCCGGTCTTGGCGGCCGTTGTCATTACTAGTGTCGGCGCCCTAATCGAGGTGAAGACTGCACGTCGTCTATGGCAAGAAGACCGAAGGGATTTCGTGGTGCTGCTAGTTGCATGTTGTTTGACGTTGTTTTTAGGAGTGGAGACCGGGGTCCTGGCTGCAATGGGGTTAAGCTTGCTTGTGTTCATATACGTTTCCACGGGGGCCAAAGTAGAGGAGTTAGGGCGTCTCTCGGGAACTACACAGTACAAACCTCTTAGCCATCCGGGAGTCGTTCATGTCCGTCGAATCAAAATTTTAAAGTTTGACTCACCGTTATATTTTGGAAACGCTAACACTCTACAGGACGCACTCGTTTATGAGTTAAATAAGCGAAAAGATTTGCCGCCCCAGCTGCAATGGGAGGCACTCATCCTCAGTTTGGCCGCAACGCCCAGTATTGACAGCACAGCAGTTGATGTCCTAAAAGAGATTGTGGACGATTTCCGTAAAGAAAATATCCCGGTCATACTTGCTGGTCCGACTTCCCTTGTCGAAGCCAGAATCTGGGAGACGGGCCTTGTCGAGGTTTTGGGAGGACCGCGGCACCTTTCCTCACAAATTCACCACGCCGTCTCCGCACTATCACTTCGCAAACTTCAGTGCCCTCCCAAGCCCAGAGAAACTGACAGGACACTTACTCTTGCTGGATCTACCCGAGACAAGATAAGTCGGAGTCTTGGAGCTTTTTGTCGAAAGGTTTCTACTTCTTTACGTCGAAACGTGGGAAGTGGAGAGCATCAACAACTTATTACTGATGAACAGTAGTGGACCGCCACGGCATACTAGATGACATTGGGAGGGAACCTGATCTGGAAACACAGAGTTGGACAAGTGCTGCGCGCCATTCAGGTGCTTGACGACACTTTGAGGGGATACATCCAAGACTTGAATATGTTGTGCATGCGCCGTGGGGAAATGCAACACTGGTTGTGCCCAGCAGGCATCGCGGGGTACATCTGGTCTGCGACGAGTCTCCCTTGGGCAGTGTTAATTTAAGCGTAAGGAATTAACCGGTTGTATCACTCTTTGCTTCGCAGCAATATCGACATTGGGTTATCCACACGCACACTTCATTCATTTGTTTCATTTATTTTTTCACTCCCACATCATTCAAGGCAAGAACTCCTCACCGCGACCTGACGGATAAATTGGTGACGGATTCGATGATCCGGGATTCGGGATTGAATCCGGGAATTCCTCCTAAGTGGGGGGAAAGATTGTACGGTTCAAACTTCAACTTGCACATGATATACACACACACAGGCCATGGCAGGTCTTTGTTTCATTAAAGTAGCAGACATGATGTTGATGTTTCGCTCCTGTAGTAGAATAGGCTAGTTTCCCGTGCACTAGAGGAGACACGGACGTGCGTTTAGGGGAGAAGAAGCGGTGGCCCGAGAGGGGTGTGAGACAGGAACCATGAAGTTTGGCAAGCGTATACGCTTTATGACAGTCTTTGTCTGGGCTGAAAACTACATTGACTACAAGAGTACGTATATGCTTTTATAGCTGCGTCAAGTGGATACGGCGTATGGCCTCTGGAAGAAGGGTTTTGGGCACGAAAACTCCAAAAAGCTGCTCGAATAGGGGGACATTTTTATCTGGTCAATGCCTTTTTGCAGCCCTAAAGTCCTGTATTCGAGCCATTAAGGAGGGCAAGAAGGAGGAGCAAGAGTTTATTGACAAGTTCAAGTCGGAAGCTGCGCGCGTGCATACATTCTTTGGAAACAAACTGGATGATACCGTCCACCGGTTGGCGTCGTTACTCCAACGTACGGAAGATTATATTCATTCAGGAGTATACAACATTTTTGGAATAGATAGTCTTCATCGTGCCCTCGCTACGGTTGATCAAAGGTATGCCGTATGCGGGCGGAGTCACACCGTCACGGTTACGGTTGGTACAAAGTGAAATGTGACTTGTTACCACAGACTAACGGATCTTCAGGATTTCAGGGAAGTCAACCATGAAGGATTTCGAAAGGCTGTGAAAAAGGTTTGCTGATGGTAACGAAACAAGTGATTGAGCATGTATTTCTGATGTATACATATGAATACCTCCTTCTGCAGTTTCAAAAGCACATCCAGCCGAGGAATCAGCGACATACACAAACCTACTTAATGACGGTGATGCTCCCGAATATGGCGCCCAAGTTATGCCACCCGGAGAAACTAGGCACCGCGATTTCCTCTCTGCGCAAAGCCTTTCAGCAATTGGAAAGTACCCGAGAGCTGCTTCTACAAGAGATTGCTTCTTCGCAGCCTCGAATACTCGGACGCGACTCGTTTTCCTCTGCCGAGCGCAACTCTTTACAGGGATACTTGGCTGACTTGGGAACTCCCTCTACTGCCGTTTGGCATAGCTTGTCGAATCGCTTGAGGACTGCTGTGCGATTAGCTGATGCCGACAGAGTTGCATACATCCTCAGAACCTCGCTGTCGGACGCAGATTTAACGACGGTGATTGCTTTAGGAGGACCGTTGCTTCATCTCACAACGGCCGCCGGCGATATTCCTAGCTCGAAGCTCTTGCTGAAGCTTGGAGTTGATGTGAACGTTCGAGATGTTGTTGATCGGACTTGTCTGCAGAATACTCTTAGAGCAGGTCAAAGGGACGTCGCCGAATTCCTATTGCAACAAAGAGCGGATCTCAACACGGTATCATTGAACCGTCATACTCTGTTACACTCGTCGGTTGTAAAGGGGAATCCTGAGTGTGTCCGTCTATTATTGCAATACAGGGCTAGGTCAGCTCCGCCCATCGCTTTGACGGGCCAGTTGGAGGAGGACACCCGGAATCTTCTCGCAGGAGGTGGAATGCTGACCGCCCTTTTAGCGAGAGACGGTGGAGGCTACAACTCTATGTATTTGGCCGCATCCAGAAACCACCCGAAGTGCCTCAGCATTATGCTACAGGCAGCAGTCTTTGCTTTCCGGTACTCGGCTCAGCCGAGTGCAGTTCAACTGTCCGTGCCTCGAGAAGCCTCCACAGGGTCGCTCAGCGTCGACTCTAAAGAGCTCAGAGTGGAAGAAGTACACGGCTTGTTGTCTCGACGTATAGGCGCAAATGTGCAGTGGACAGCTTTGCATGGAGCAGCCCAAGCGGGATCTCATCGGTGTGTAAGGATATTGTTGGAGGTTGTCAGACTTTTGTCTTTCTCTTCGGAAAAAAACGCTCTTCATGGCCTACCCCCTCAAAGGAGTAGGACCATTAACTATCCCCGCCTTACTTCCCCATCTGCGAATGCTGGCATTGAGATGGATTTCGTCAATTGCAGAGTTGGTGCGACTAGCTCTACAGCTCTGCATGAAGCAGCTCAAAGAGGATTCATGCGTACAGCTGCGTGGCTGCTCAAGGCCGGTGCTTGTACTACCATTGGTAATGCATATGGCGAGTCGCCGCTGCACATGGCCGCAAGATCTGGACACGCTGTACGTAAAAATTGTTTTCTTGCTAATTGAAATTTCGTTTATATATCTCTTTTGGAAATCCCCAATGCAGAGTACTTTATCATTAATGCTGCGCTACACTCCAGGTTGGGCTTTAGCTGCCATCCCACCTGAGCGGATCGCCGTCCCTCTAGAATCAGTAGGATCGAGCAAGCAGCGTCGTTTCTTCTCGCCTATACCGGAAGGGAATGCTGATGTGTACAGGGAAGAGAGCAGCAATCAGTTCAACATGAGAAAGGAAAGAAATGAAACTATTCATTGTAACATCTCTGCTTTCTTCATCAATCCGAACTCGTGGGTGCCGCTGCTACACGAAGCAATAGACTCTTCTAGCACTGCTGGAGCGCGAACATCGGCTTATCGGCAGTTCACGAGAGACGCCAAGGACGATACCGCGTCCAGCAGTGGGTCGGCCTCTCTTCGATGTGTATTAGCATTGTTGAAAGCAGGCGCGAACCCTGTCGAGGACGATGATGAAGGATGGAGCGCGCTTGCACTGGCGCTGTATATCGGTAATGGCCAGGTTGCCCAACTGTGTCGGGACTACTCTAGCTACGTTTTGTCCAGCAGATGTTCCAAAACGAGTTGTAGTCCTCCAACCGATTGGCGGAAAAGGGGAGGATATATCTCCAAAGAAGCGGCTGAAGAACTTGGCGCGGGTAGTGAACCAGCACAGGCCGTCCAGGACGCAGACAACGACTCTGAGGACGCACATGATGTTGTCGAAGAAGGACACGAAACTCTTGATGAGGGAGAATGGGAGCTGCGCGTCACTCTAGGAGGAATACCTTCTGTTAAGGGCACTGTTTCTGTGCCCGCGGTGTCGCTTCTTCCTTGGGCCCTCCCGGAAGAGACAGCCTCGTTAGTGCAAGCGGGGCACCAGAATTCTCAAGGGGAAGAAGCAGATGCACAAATGAGAACTGCCAATACATCCTTGCACAAAAAGAACAAGCATTTACACGGTCGTACTCATCGTCTTGCACGTTTAGAAGAGCAGGAGTACGCTACTACAAAGAGGGTGCGTCTAAACATTCGCAAAATCAGCATGGCTGGACCATCAGGTTCTGGAACGTCTACAAACAGAGTGGGCTCTGATCAAACTGGCGTGGATGAAGGCTGGCATTTGACCGACGATGCAGACATAGAGGAGCAGCGTCTGAATTTACCATTGTACTATCGAAAGCATCCTGGCCCGTCTGCCCAGCCATTAAATATGAATCCCTTCAGCTCAAGTGAAAATGAAAACTCCAGAACAGAGGAGGTTATTCGCAAAACTAGGACAGAGCGCATTGCTCACCAAGAGCAAGCAGAAAAAGACATTGGTAGGTTGACGTCGGACGATGGTCTCTCCCACCAACAATCCTTGAAACCAAAGCAAGACAAGCAAGACACAATTGATGAGGAAGATTCGTCTGATTCCGAGTCTGCCAGCGACAGTGAGCAGGTATCGGAAGCATCTGGGGAAGAGCAAGAAGATGACGCACCTAGCGCTGTTGAGCGAGGAGCCTCATGGCAGAAGTCAGTGTACGCAGAAAGCGTGGGTAGCACAGGTACCAGTGGCGGAAGCGTCTTCGATGCTGAGCTTGACGATTTGGGTGAGACGGAAGGAAATGGAGTAATGTGCGTAGGAGCGGATGGACAAATGGTAAACACAAAAGGAATGGCTCTTACTGATGATTTGTCCGATTCTGCTGGGAAGGAGGCAGTTTCTACTACTCAACGTGCTAAGGAGATTTCGAAGAAAACATCCCCCGCGAAGCGGAAAGGAGAAACAATTGGGATATGGGAAACTGCTCGGCCAGGAGAACTCTCTAGTTTAGCAGCCGACCCCGAAGCAGACGCAGAAATTGTTTTCCATGCGCGATCTCCTTTTGAGTTCAACCTAAATGTAGACCTTTCAGCTGCGGGCACAGGTGCAGACAGTGTTGCCGGGAAGTCTTTGTGTCCTGCCTCTTTACTGACGCGCTGCAATCCAACGTCTTACACGTTCCATTTCCATGATGCTGCCAATCAACACGGTGTGAGCTTACCTCCTAGGGCGGTTCCAGAATATGGAGCTACTGCAGGGCACGAACAAGATGGGTA
Organism: Halocafeteria seosinensis; assembly: GCA_001687465.1. Lineage (NCBI taxonomy): Eukaryota > Bigyra > Bicosoecida > Halocafeteria > Halocafeteria seosinensis. The sequence continues at coordinate 9,838 of LVLI01000373.1, forward strand.
TGGTATCCATCAATGGGGAGAAAATATGGCGATTCGGATGAGTGGACAAATTGCTCTCCCAATTCTCTCGTCCAATGCTTATAGTGGAAATGACCATGCCGCCTCTGCGTTTGGAACTGCGCATCATGCGTACTCGTCTATGCATCCGCCATTCGACGTTGACGAGGATGACTCCCGTTGGGTTTCTCGTATGGTAGCTGCTGTGTCACGAGGTTCTGGAAGCGGGCCTTTTTTCAATCATTTGGGCATTCTGACACTTCGGTACATGCTGATCAGGCCGTACAAGCCGCCGGTGCCTAGACCAGTGTCGACACCTAGCCACACGGAAACGCATATTGGGGCTAAGAAGGAGGCCGCCAGAGGACTCAAGCCTTACTGGAAGAGTGTTCGTCAAGTACGTGACACTGGGGAGGATAAACTGCATCGGTCACGAAACGCCAAGCTCGCGATGGTACCGTTCGTCGGGGGACCAACAAAAGTGTTCGGCCACAGGGGCAGTGGGGCCGATACAGCCAGCCGGTTAATCGGAGAAGAGATTGGGGCCCGGGTGCGACGAACACATGTTGCTGAAAATACGCTGCTGAGCTTCGTCACCGCTGCAAACTTAGGGGCGGAATATATCGAATTCGGTAGGTTTTCGCTTCTGATTTGTTCTATATTAGAAGCTTGCAGCAACAATGTTTTCCCCTTGCAGATGTCCAACTTTCCAAAGACTTGGTTCCAATTATTCATCATGACTGGGAAATTAAATTACCATACGCGCAAGAAATAACAGTTCCTATTACTCACCTGACCGCGGCTCAACTGCAACAGTTGCGTCCTCAAGTCTTGCCTCAAGACCGCGAAGAGAAGGAGCGGGAGAAAAGGCAGGCTGTAAAACCACCTCGGTCTCAGCGGCCGTCGAGCCGTAATGCGCATGGTGATGGGTCTTCTGCTTCTCCTGCTCTAGCGGGAATAAGCAGCGCGCAAGGTGATACTCCTCCTCCGTTTATGGCGAATGGTGAACAAGACGCCTTCCCTGGTCTCTCTAGTACGGCTCCACCCGATAAGAACTCCCGTTCACTATGGCGATCTAATGATGACTCTACCATCCGAGAGTCTACTGCTCCAAGGCGGGCTCTCGAGGCATTGGGTCTAGACCGCACTGGAGCTGCTCAGCACCGCGAAATGTCATCCAAATATTTCTATGGGTTACAAGATAGCCTGACCACATTAGAAAGGGTATTCCAGGCCGTACCGACTCGTACGGGCTTCAATATCGAAGTCAAGTATCCAAATCCGCAACAGGCTTTGGAGCATGGGTTGAGACCAGTTGATAAAAATACCTACGTGGAGCGAATACTGGATTGCGTTTTCACTTCGTCAGTGGCCGAGCGAAAAGTCGTAGGTATTTTTTCAGGCTCTATTGCGTATATGTGATCACTCTGTACTGGTTTGTGGATTTATTGTCTGCAGATGTTTTCCTCTTTTGACCCTGATATTTGTCTTCTTCTATCAAAGAAGCAAGGTATTTACCCTGTGTTTCTCTTGACGGCTGCTGGTACCTACTTGTATGCTGATCCACGCAAGAATTCCTTGCGGGCGGCAGTGCGCTTTGCCGTTTCTAACGGATTGTTAGGGATTGTATCTGACTCGACTCCATTGGTTGAAGCGCCTAGATTGATGACTGAGGTACGAAATGCTGGACTAGTTCTTTGTACATATGGGGCCAGGAATAATGAGGTGAACTGCGTCAAAGTTCAAGTGGCAAATGGCGTAGCCGCTGTCATTGTGGACCACGTTGCGCATGTTACTCGTTCCCTACGGGAGGAAAGTGAAGGTAAAGCGGCATCTGGGAATGAAAGAAATAGAGGAAGCGATAGCGATGCCCCAGGAAGTGTAGCCAGTGCAACATTTTAGTTTCATGGGGTTTGGGCACGTTCTGTGTTTTCTTCAAGACTTGCCAAACCAACACGCTATGAATAGAGGTAGAATCCCAAACGCACCCATGCGAAACTAGCATTAATACAAACCAATCAGACACAGTTTTTCGACCGAGTTTTCAGAGTGTCCTCTCACCTTTATATTTTCGATTCCGAAATTGTCAAGAATGACGTTTCTGAGAGGCTATCATACCTTAGAAAGTACGTGAGAAACGGTGTAGAGACGCAGGTTCGATATCTACGCGTCGGAGGAAACAGCGAACTCGGTAGTGTTCCAAGCATTCCACGTTATAACCTTCGGGAATTTGGAAACAACCAGTAATGGGAAATTGCATACGGTGTGGTATTTATCCAGCTCACGGTGGAGTCCGTCCTATTGATGGTGCAGCCGCGAGTACCGACGGTTGATTACGACTACCCTGCTATCGCTACCTCACTATTGTGGGTACCAATGTCGGTTTGCATGGACTACTGCAAAATAGGGTTCTTGACATCCGTTTTCCCCTCCGTATCTGGTGGCCTATCATCCTCAGCGTGCTGACTTTTGCAGATACCTAGATGTTTCATCGTACTCTTAAGATTTGACGTCGCTGGTGAAAGCTTCAAACATGTGCCCTCGCGGGAAACCGTTGTAAATGCTCCTTTTAGCGATCTCAGGAGCCCATAAACGATGCTGGCAATGATGACAAACTGGATAGTCATGATGACTACTGCAAGTGCGTGTTTCTCCTTTGAGTTCTTCACGAACCTGCTAACTATGCCCAACATGGCAGTGCCCGCACCAGCCAAAGTTTTGGTTATTTCCAACGAATTCAGAGGAGTCTCAAACTTGTAAGGTCTCATCATTGCACAAATAATTATAGATAACAAGAAGACCACGGTCACGAACAACGTTCGTTGCACAGTGGATCCAAGGAAAAACACGATGATTAAAACAAGTGTTCGTCGCAAAATTACTATAGCAGGCCAGAGGTATCCACGCTTACGGAGGCGAAATCCAGCGACAGTACTAAGGAAGTCCATTTTTTGCTGCGTATTGTCGACATTTTTATTCGCCCACAGTAAGTACGTCACCATCAGCATTGGGAAACCAAATACAATCAAGACAAGAGTGATTCCTCCAACAACTGCCAGAACAGTGTAACTGTCAGAGGACGTCTCCACATCCAGCGAAGCTCTAAGGCGTTGGCTGCCATATACGTCCTTCGGATACACATTGAATATATCGACGACCGTCGAGGACACCCCCGTATGCAGAAGACCTACTAGAGAGAGTAGAGGTGGCATAGATTTTCGAACTGCATGCCTCCACCGCGGTCTAGACTTCTTGCACCATGTCGCGACGAGTTGTACCAATAGGGATCCGATAACGACAATCCAAGGAGACATAGCGGACAGTATAGCGTTCTCGAAGAACCCAAACCGCGTTATGCAACGGAACGAATTGGCTTGTGTCGGGCTAATAAGTGCCAGCTCCGATAACTCGTGGAACCAAGCAAAATTGCCAAAGAAGGGATTGGAAGGTAGCTCTGAAACCAATGCTGAAAGCTGAAGATAATCGAACAACAAAATCACGTAGAGGACAAATTCCATGGTAAGATCCATCTTCCTTTTTGTCAAGAGCGAAGACTCGAGAATGTCAGCATTCTTATTGGAACTGTATTCGTACCTCGTTTCTGCCCATTCCGCAACAATACTGCGCTTGTTATCCACCTGTTTATTCAGGTTAAGAGGATTGTAAGACAGTGAGAAGCTTCCATCAGGACACTCGCTGTTGCTGGTAGCTCCTTCGTGCTGACTGTTAGGATTGCCGCTTGGCGCAGTATAATCCTTCGAATGGGCAAGATTAAGTCCCACCAGTACCAGGAGCAGAAACAAGACAGCGAAAGATACGATTATCACATTCTCTTTCTGATTTTTACAAAGCAGACACGTATCCTCCCCCTTGACGTATCGCTCGGTGCAAACAGCGCACAGCGGTCCAGTGTGGCCCTCATTGCATGTGGTGTCAAAACTTGTACTATTGACGCTACAGACCAAGGAGGGATTACACGGGTGCATTCTCACGCCCTTACCGTTGGTGAGAAAACGTTGCATCCTCATCTTTACACTCTCATTTGAAGGGTAAATTGGACTGTATGTGGCACACATCTCGCACCAAAATCCATCTTTCATCCGCAATTTCCCTTGTATGCATGTGAACCCTTGAGGTGGACAGGAAGTGCATGAGCTACTTCCTACAGGAGCAAAAAAGTTCCGAGGACAAGGTTTACATTCCGCCACGTTGCTTGCTAAAGGTTGGCTTTCACCCTCGTCACAAGGAATACAATCCTGTTTCCTATTGCTTTTTGAGTCAAGCTGCCTTGAGAATCCCGCCATACAAATACACTTGGAACCATCGTCGGAAACCACTTCTCGTGGTCCACACACAGGCCTTACTGTCTGGACGAGTACCGGACAGTTCCCGATAGACTGGTTGTTGATCCGCACATCGATGTAAGCTTTCCCTTCCTCCTTTAAAATGGCATCGAACGTAAACCCAGAAGTCAATACACCTCGCTTAAGCCCTGTTGGCAGTCCAAGGTGCAAAGCAGAACGTGTGAGCTCCCCGTCTTCAGGAGTTGCACTAATAGAAACAGTAGTGCTAGCAGTTGGTATCTCTGAACCTTCAAAGCGAGCGGATGCAGCTGTGTTACCGAAAATATCCACCAAATGGACAGTTAAGGGGATGGCAGTGTCTACAGGCTTGTTGGTAGCATTGGCATCCAAATACGAATGCTCCGCTCTTGCAGCACCTGCTCGGAAGCGGGCAACAAGACCAAGGCCATGAGCGTCATTGGAGCCAGTGGAGTTGTATTGACTCCGAGTCCGAATTGACAACGTGTATCTAAAGTCAGGAGTATACGAAAGGGTATTGAACGTACCACCATCGGGATCTTCTTGTAACACTGGAGCCGGGTACTGCACCTTCGCTTTTATCCGTCTCCTTCCGTCTGCAGGGACGATAGTAGATAGTGGACTCAACCTCAACCAGTTCCCAAACACATACTCATTCCTAGAGTAGTCCGGATGAAGTGATCGGGAGATAAAAGCATCGGAAGCTTTATCTGACCCGTTCTTGGGGATCAGTGTATATGCAAAGCTCTTTGGGCGAACAATCACCGGTTTTGTGTCGATGTTCACCACTGTCCACTCAACATGAGCTTGACCAAGCGGGGAAAGTCGAGGATGCACCAGTGCAGACGGGCATACAAATATGGAAGTGACAAGCAACTTGACCTTAAGCCAAAGCGATACCCCCTCCAAACTTGAGTCCGCATTTGCTGGGCCGTCAATTTCGCCCAAACTTCGTAATGATCGTCGTCTGGCGTTACTCTCAAATAATATCCACACTCTAAATTCACCCGAAGACGGTGCATTCTGCGGCACCATTTGTAATTCCAAGACCTGCTGCTGGAAGGTATAGGGAGAGAGAACACCTTCAAGAGGAAATATGTTTTTGTTTGGCTGAAGCCAGAACGACATGAGCTCATTTTTTGTGAGCTCTGCCCCTTCACTTGTAAACAGCCTAGCCCTCCATTTTATAGGCCACGCACCGTCGTTGTTCAACAGGGCCTGCCAAACGTCTGGAGACTCGCGCATACTCATATCTGCAACCAATTGGGATTGGGGCAGACTGAGTACACCTTCGCGCACTCGCAGTGTAACGTCAACCACAAGCCTCTGTTTCCTTCTCATTTCATGATCCAGGATATTTACAGCGATGTAAGAAACGACTGTTTCCTCCTGCATGTATGAAAGCTGGAAGAAAACGTTCGTTTTCACAGTTCTCCTTTGTGCATCCGTCTTGCCCGCGGAAGGAAGGACTGCGATGCCTTCCAAACGCGGACCTACTGTCCAAACGAACTGCCGGTTTGGTTCCATCCACAAGAAGATGGTTCGAGACACGACCAACGAGTCGTTCCCTGATGACGCAACCAACCCCTTGTCCAAATAAATTCTTGAAGGGCTAATTGAAGAACCCTCTTGTACAGGAGTTAAGAGATTAGCGATATCAACACGAAGATTGCTTTGTGCTGAAGTGATATGTTCTTTCTGCATAGCAACTGATACTTCAATAGGCAATCTCACCATTGTAGATGAAGTCATTCGTTCTATCAATTGAGCCTGTAAACGCAGCATTTTTGTAGAGTTAGAAACGAAATAGAGCCGAACGCGCAGCTGGCGCATTACACATGCAGAAAATGAAGCTGCTGTCCTTCCCTCGCAAGCTCGAGAATTTTCGAGCTCCGTTTCAACCTCTATCGGAAGCTCCAGATCGAGATCAGTTCCGCTAAAATCTCTGTCGCACCCGGAATACACCACAGAGTCTCCATTCGCAGTCCTCTGCTGGTACGCGCATGAAAGATCGACAGTTGGTAGAGTTCCATTAGGACTCTGAGAAGTCATGTTAATTGGCAGTGGCAAGGGAGCGTCGCTCCGACTATCATTTCGACGAAATGTAACGCTTTTTTCTGTCAATATGGTGGTGGTCACGCAATTGAATGGGAAGCGTGCACCACAACCGGACGTTATAGCGTACTCCCCAGTTCCATTTTCATGCGCAGCAGAAACCGAGACAGAGCTGTTACTGCAAAAGGATGAGCGTGATGCCACAGTAGATGATGTAAGGGATGCAGATTGAGAAGGCGTAGAAGTCCGTGAAAAGGTCAATGCGACAGTTACCGAAGCAGTCGTGGAACCAGTTGTTGTAGGAGAAAATGACGTACTGCACGAACCACTTCCGGAGGCGGAGTAAGATCCCGTAGGTGTTCTCGACCCAGTAGGCTCGCGCGTTCCAGAAACAGACACTGAAATAGTTGGAGACATCGTGGCAGAAAACGATGCAGAGGCAGTGCGAGCTGGGGTGCGAGTACCAGTATGTGATGGGGACACAGAAGCTGCTGATGAAACAACAGACACTGAAATAGTTGGAGACATCGTGGCAGAAAACGATGCAGAGGCAGTGCGAGCTGGGGTGCGAGTACCAGTATGTGAGGGGGACACAGAAGCTGTTGATGAAACAACAGACACTGAAATAGTTGGAGACATCGTGGCAGAAAACGATGCGGAGGCAGTGCGAGCTGGGGTGCGAGTACCAGTATGTGAGGGGGACACAGAAGCTGTTGATGAAACAACAGACGCTGAAATAGTTGGAGACCTCGTGGCAGAAAACGATGTGGAGGCAGTGCGAGCTGGGGTGCGAGTACCAGTATGTGAGGGGGACACAGAAACTGTTGATGAAACAACAGACACTGAAATAGTTGGAGACCTCGTGGCAGAAAACGATGCGGAGGCAGTGCGAGCTGGGGTGCGAGTACCAGTATGTGAGGGGGACACAGAAACTGTTGATGAAACAACAGACACTGAAATAGTTGGAGACCTCGTGGCAGAAAACGATGCGGAGGCAGTGCGAGCTGGGGTGCGAGTACCAGTATGTGAGGGGGACACAGAAGCTGTTGACGAAGCTGATCGGGAGCTGGATAACGATGCTGTGCTAGATCTGGAGCCCGTAGAAGATCCTGTTGGAGATCGGGTGGACGAGCCAGATATTGATGTTGATACAGAGGCGGAGCCGTACCGCGTTTGTGAGGGTGAGGACGTTGGAGAAGAAGAAACCAGAGGGGTCCCAGAATTTGTTGCAGAAGAGGTAGAAGTCCCCGATGGAACTGTTGTTGGACTCTTTGTCATCGTTGACGTTTTGGTGAGAGTAGCACTTGGACTGGTAGTAGGAGCGATGGTTGGAGTTTGCTGAAAACGCAATAATGGTAATGCTACAGCAGATGGAACTTTCCAGATACGAGTAGACCATCGTCGCCTTCCACCAGAGTGATACAGCCGACCACGGATACTATTCAGCTCAGCTGAATTGTTTCGATTGACTGAAAGCCGCCCCTGACCTAGTCCTACCAGTGTATTCGAGTGTGTTCCATTATAGACGGAATACACGACTGACGTAATGTTCGGTATTTCTCCAATATATCCGATGATTCCTCCCGCGTCTACACCAGTCACGTTTCCTGAAGCGTAGCTGTTTGAAATCAATATACTTCCCGTACTCGAAGCAGCATATGCACCGCATATTCCGCCCGACGTGTCTCCCTTAACGTCTCCGCGACTGTAGCAGTTATCGATTTCGACCCTCCCTTTGTCGAAGCCAGCCCCGGCTCCACAGATTCCTCCGCTGTCTTCAACACCGATGGCTCCCATAGAATAGCACTGTTTTATCTTAACAAGCCCACTATCCCTGCCGGCGTCAGCAGCAACTATGCCCCCGCTGCCAACCGGAGTGTAGTACGTTGAATCCGTAGGATGTAGATCACCTGTAGAAAACGAGTGACTCACCCATACCTCACCGTCATTTATCCCCGCAGAAGGGCCGCATATTCCTCCAATGCTTCCGCCAACTATTTCACCTTCAGCATGGCATTTTGTGATATTTACAAATCCGTCGTTTTGTCCCGCGCGTCTTCCCAGTATACCTCCACTCCCGTCTCCAGCTAATTTACCTGTGGAGTAGCTATTGGAGATCTGAACATGACCGTGCGCCCCACACTCAGCGCCGGCAATGCCACCACCACTTGATATAGAACCCGTAGAGCCACAGGAGTCCACTCGAGCGAATTTTTGTCCCTCTTGGATAACAAATCCCGCCCCCGCACTAAGAAATCCTCCATGAACGTACACATTACGGATGGTTGGAGCACTTATAAACGAGGCGACACTTGTCTCGTTGATCGTGACGAGACCGGTAAACGAGTATATCCCCGTTAGGTTTATGTTTCGATGCTTCCCGTCAAAGGTTTCGTTGGCTTTGAGCGATATGTGATCCAGTGAAAAGTAATAGTGCTTCCACATTAGAGTGTCGCAGGTAAGTTCAAATTTGCTTTCCATTGGCCGGTAGGCAAGGCATGTTGCATTTCCGTTGATAATCTCTGGACGTAAGTCGCCACCCAAAGGCTTGAAGAAAGACATGGACAGAGTTAACTGAGGAAAACCAAGTAGAACCAGCAGTACCGTACGTATCCAGCAGGAAGTAGTTCGTCGTTGCCTAGGATACTGAAACGACTTCCCCAATAACCAATTGAAAGTACTGAATAGCATTGGGGGATATCCCAATGTAAGGAGCAACGCAATTCCCAAAATCATCATTCTCAGAAAACTGAAGCAACAGTTCCACAGGACAGAGAACATGGAACCGACACCAATTCTACAATGCTTCAATCTCTCAGAAAGGCTGCCGGTAGTCGGTATCAACAACACTGGGCACGGTCGAGAAGCCTCAGCCCCTGGACAACCTAGACCGGGGATGGGAGCTTGAACAGGCAGCCAAGAAGGTGGTTTCCATGCTCCAGTATCTGGAGGGACGTCGTGTTCACTCCCGTCTACACAGTTGGAAGCGAATTGCGTGCAGAGCACCAAAACCACGATACTGTTTAGTGCGAGTGCTGGGAGAGTACCCATTCTCAGTTCCCGAGGTCGATGGAGGTGCACCTTCCGTATATTGTAGAAGCCCATCCGTTCCTTTGCTGAGTATCTTGGGTGATTCAGCTTTGTACACAAATAGAATCTTTGGTGAACTCCGACATGCAGGCTTCGATGTTCGGGATGGGTTCGACCAAGAGCAAGTTGGATGAAACCGGAACTCAGAGCTGCGTAACTTGCAGTGCCTCCAGAGACTTTACACGCACCCACTGTTGCCGCTAATGCGATATCACAGCAGGAGAACAATAGCAACAGGTTCCTTCAATCCAGCTACTAGTGTCTATACTAGAGTACTATGTAGACAGAGAAGGATTTCTTTTCGCCTTTCCTTTCCCTGCCGCGGTTGAAACTTTGGTAGGAGCGAGGTCGCAGCGAAGCCAACCCAGGTTGTTTGCCTTCATTCCCTTCCCGTTTGTTTCTGCACCCCGATCGACAGGCAATATATCGCCTTCACTTAGTTGATCGAAGACGTTTTTGGACTCCAGCGTGGAAGGTCTGTCGTTGACTATTTTGCTTCTTTTGGTGACCAACATTCGTAGCGTGGTGCTTCGGTAATTCCACGTTTAGCCGTTCCACAGGCATTGGTCAGTAGTACAAGCTCTTGCCAAGCGCGAAAAGAAAAAAAGAAAACGATGGTAGGAGCCAAAAGTAGCACAGTACTGAGCGTCTTAAAATGCAATACACAGGATATACCGGCATTTTGGTTTGGGTCATCGGAAGACGGTGGTGTCCGGTCAGTACCCGGTATTCACGGCGTTCAGGAATCATTTCGTCTGGTAATAGAAAGCGTGATTCTGACCAACCTTTGTACAATGGTTCAAGAGTTGGTATTCTGAGTTCGACGGTGGTCGGGTCAAGAATCTGTATCATTCGTTTTCTATTGCGAACCCGAGAGTTGAAGGAAGTTTGAAGATAAATACTATACAGTAAATATGGTAGCTCCACCACGTTGGCAACCTCTATTCGCCCAGAGAGTCTGGCAGAGACGCAGGAACTCCGAGTAGCTTAATTGCTACGGGGATACGTCTCAATAGTAGAGCAACGTGTAAAAAATGTTTTCTTCTAGCGCGGTCTTTATATAGCCCTTCTCCGTCTCACGAGCCAAACTACACTCTGTGTCTTCTGACGCGCAGATAATAAGCTGTTATATACAGTACTGTCCCACTCTCACACAGCGGTAATCCACAGAACGCACACTGTCGCACCGGTGGTTTTCCGCATGAATCAAAGCACAAGTAGCAGCCAAGAGTCAAGGCCCGTTTGCAGAGCCTCTCGTGGAATTAAATGCATGTGTAAATGGGAATAAACGGAATTCTCAGTCAGTGCTCCATGCACATCTGCCCAGTCGTGTGCTCCTGCTTCCTCGCCAAAGCGAGCTTTGCGCCGTTATTGGGCACTTGTTCGAGATCAACTTCATTCTGAATGTTCTTCCAGTGTCCTGGTGTTATGTAAATCCCAAGTCCACAGTGTACAAGTGTGTATTACGTAGTACTGGTAAATGTGTGTAAGCCGTACAGTATGATGAATGGAACAGTTCATACATATGTTAACAGAATGCGAGGGGAATCGTTCGCTTAGTGGGCCTTGCAGGGACTCTATCGGAGGATTTCTTTGAATCGAACTCTTGTTGCGTATTGTAAGTTTAGGAGTAAATATACCGTAACTTCTCGGCTTGTAGAAGTTCAGACTTCCACTGCCCGGGCCCGGCAAGGCGAGATCCGGGCCGAGAGCCCGGACGACCGTTGACGAGAGCTGCGTCGAGCCTTCTCGAGGCTGTATAAAGTGTTTACACGAATGGATTTGAGGTTAGATTGGTTTATTCAATGCGGCTGAGTGCGCCGCAGACGACAGCGTTGAAAGGGAAATGATTCGATGGCCATGCACTTATGGCGAGCTCGAAAACGAGGAAATCAGCCGAGAAGTGCCTTCCTGTATATGCGTCGAACCAGATGATGGGATCATTGTCACGGCCCGATTATCGGTGCTAACCCTGCGTGATGTCCAAGGAGAGTTCCTCGATGAGATAGACGTGGTGGAAGCGGTGGGTCGACAGGGGTCGACCATCGGCCTACAAAATCCAGATATCCGTGGAATTGCAGCTTCCGGTGGGAGACTTTTGCTGTCCGAGCATAATAATGCATGTTGTGTGCTTCTCTCGTCGGAAGAAAACGGTCTTTCTGCGACCATCCTGTACGACCATGTTTTGGGACTGGGTCCGCATTCCTCAACGGACGGATCGTTTTGTGGCCCGCAAGGATGCACTTTTGGCAATGATCAACTGCTGTGTTGCGATACGGGGAACCACCGCGTGAATGTATTCGATGCACAAACTGGGTCATTTATGCTAAGTTTTGGAAGCCATGGGAATCAACCGGTATGTAGGAATGAACAATGACTTCTTCTTTGGAGTAGTTGACGATTCTCATACCGTGTGCATCCATCCATGCATAACATAACATATGGAACTATTTGCACTACAGGGAGAGTTTGAGGAGCCAGTCTCAATTGCATTAGATGAAACGTCTAATGAAATTTACGTGCTGGACCAAGGGACTTGTATGATCCATGTTTTCAATGGTGATACGTTTGAATTCAAACGAGCAGTAAGTTGGAAACTTGTCTGGCGCTGTTCGGCTCGTTGCAGTTTTCTGATTGCTTTTCGTTTGTTAAATCCAGTTTGGAGAACAGGGGACAGGAAAGGGCCAGTTTGAGAGGCCATCAGCTATTGCCATATTGCCTTGTGGAGCCGGACAGCCGTTAGAGCGAACAGCAATCGTTGTGGCGGACCAAAATAACGACAGAATTCAAGTTGTAAGCCGTAGTGGTAAAGGAATTTGGGTTTGCGATTCGATTACGATAGACATGGGAGAGGAAAATGATTCAGGAGAGTATCAGCAGCAAACCGCTCGGTTCAAATCACCGTTCGGGGTGGCTGTAGACTCCGAGGGTGATATTCTTGTCGCAGATTGGGGAGGAGCAGTATGGATAACTCCTTACGAAGGAATCCAGGATCATGCGATGGAGCGGGAGTTGGAAACTCAAAACACTGACGCGGAACAGCCTAGCGTGACTGATACTACATCTACAGAAGAGCTGGACGACAGGGGCCGTACGCTCAACTACGAAGAGCTAATGGCCGAGAATGAGAGGCTCCAAGAAGAATACCAGCGAAGTCAACGTACCCATATATCGCAGGAACACACGTATGATACGAGAGCTGCGTGGGGAACACAGACTCATCAGGAAACCCAGAGTCACGCTGAGACCGATGTTTCGGCGGAAGGCCGATTAGGGGATCTGGCGTCCTCTCTTAATCGGCGAAAGACTGCTACCCAGCGCTCTCAGGTGGCCTCCCCGTTGCTCCAGCCGCCACGGAGCCCTTCCAAACTCCCAGCGAGCCGTCGTGGCAAAGTCAAGAAAAAGAGACTTCGTATCAAGCGGCCCACAAGCCAGATGCTGTCTTTGCAACAAGATATAATTGCCCTTGAGCAAGAAAAATCGAATTTGAAAACTTCTCTGGAAAGTCTTAAAAAGGAGACGGCAAGAAAGGCGATGAGGGCTGATGAAATGCGAACAAGTTTGAAGGCCCATGAACCTGAATTAGCTCGGGAAGGATTCAGGATACCTGCGGCCCCGCAAAACCCTGCGAGTGGAACTCAGCAGGATAACAACCGCTCGAAGAAAAAGAAGCAGCTAGATGAGTTACGCTCATTGGCAGTCGTACCTGAAACTGATTGCAATATCAGTGATATATGCGATAAAATTTTAAGCACTATCGGCGTGGCACTACAATTCAACCATTCCGAAGTAGCCGCTGTGCCGGATTACTCGAAAGTCAGGGATGTAAATTGGCTGGAAGAACGCTCGTTGGAGTTAAGGATGCGCATTTTAGCTTTGCAACAGGAACAGAGTAAATGGACAGAAGCAAAAAACCAGATGGAAATGCTCGCCAGTGAGCTGAAGAAAAAAGTTAACAAACTGTATGAAATCATTCCTAACTTTGACCAACTTCGTGAGTCTATCGATCTGCAGAGTTTAGAAAACACCGTAAGTTGAGTGTGTTGGGATGCTAAATGTTGCTGTGTCTCAGCGGCGGTAGTTTATATTGCTCCTGCAGGTATATCAGCTAGACAATGATCGTTCTGCGAACTTGCAGCAACTAAACCACTTGCAGCAGGTGTTGGAAGTTGTCAAGCAGTTAACTCAGTCTCAGCCTGATATTGACACCAAGGAACTGGCAGGATGGCAGCGGAAGTCCTCTCCGGTAGAGCTAATGCTGAAGTACCGAAAACAAATTGATGAATCAGCGGAGGAATTATCGCAAATTAAAGAGCACGTCCATAACAAGCGCAAATCTGTTGAATCTTCCGAGAAGTCACTCCAGGAGGAAACGCGAACATTAGATTCTTTGAAAGCTAAACGAGATCGTCTTCGTGATTTGTTACAGCAACAGAAAGAAGAGGAAGGAGACGGGTAACTCGCTTTTTGGCTCGAACCTACCAAAATGCTCGTCCAGAAAAGCCCTGGAATTTCCTGGAGTAGGGGCTAGCCGTTCAGCTCTTGTTTACACATCCCAGATTTTGCAAAAGAGAGTTGAATGCTTCATCATCAGCTACGAAAGCTACTGAAGAGAAACGAGCAAGGCCCTCGCATCGGGCCTGTCTCGTCAGTATTTGACGTGGGCAGAAGCATACACGGCAGACTAACCCCGAAGCAGTAGCCATACCATTCTGTTTACCCCCTCATTAACGTATCGCTCTTGGTCGCTTTCTGTGAGTGAGAAGTGAAGACGACTCAGGTTTTAGGCACTACATACTCTCTAATGATCACCACCATCTCCCTAACTAGCAGTAGAGTTCTGACTACCTCCATCGCCCTCATGACCCTGCAACATCCATTTGTATCCTTTTCTTTCCGCAGTGCCCCGCGAAAAATCTTGGGATGATCAATTCACAGTCTGTCGAAAATTGGAACGCAGGTTAGTAGTACTCCACAGCTGGGGTTGAGAATCGGATTTTAGCATTTTTTTGTCTCCCTCTGTTGTGATAGCACAGTCTTCGTATCCTGCTTGTGGAGGCAAATACCTGGGCCCAGCGCCATTGCGCTGGTATCATTCATGTTCGCAATACCACTATTGTAGATACACGCAACGATGAATGCTACAGTGGTACAAAATTTTCAAAATTACATACAGTGGATCCGAAACAATGATCCTTGTTTTACTACGGCAGACTTTTTTGTACCTGGTTTCGGAGATCAACCTGATGATGGACGAGCAGTAGGAGACCAGGGTGCCCAACAAATAGCAGATGCACTACGAGTGAATACGAGTCTGAGGACGATTGCTTTAAGAACTAACCAAATAGCTGATCACGGGGCCACTTCTTTGACGGATGCACTACGAGCGAATACGAGTCTGAGGGACATTCGTTTAAACAAAAATCGAATAGGTGACCGAGGGGCCGCATCTTTGTCTGACTAACATTGATTTAGACAACAATCTAACAGGAGTGGGTTTCCCTCACCTCAATCAAATAAGTAATTCTATCTCGCATGATACCAACCAACTATGTCAAAGGAATCGGGTAAGCGATACCTATATTCATTCGCTTCGTCTGTTAGTTGCTCACGCATGCAACGAGGACCAACGAATAGACTTGCATGAATTCCCATTTGTGTGATTTCTCCCAGAATGAGCCTGCGCGAGCACAACGCGAAGCCGCGGAAGAAAGGAGAGAGCGAGCCCAACGCGAAGCCGAAGAAGAAAGGAGAGCGCGAGTACAACGCGAAGCTGAAAAAGAAAGGAGAGCGGGAGCACAACGCGAAGCCAAAGAAAAAAGGAGAGCGTGAGCGCAACGCGAAGCCAAAGAAAAAAGGAGAGCGCGGGCACAACGCGCTCTCCCTGAAGAAAGGAGAATGCAATCATTCGCTGCGTTCGGCCCAAATCCAACTGTTCAAGATTACGTACATTATCTTTGCGAAACCTGTCCGAAACATCAGGAAACAGTCTTGGAAGAAGTAATTAACCTAATTAGTGTTGCTCGAAAGGCAATCAAAACCTTCTTGGATCAGAATTTTAGCAAATTATCCAGTCATTGGAAGCGAATTACGCAACAGTCAACGGAGTTATGCGACGCCATGATTGGTCATCTCTCCACTCAGTGGGACCTGCCTTCGTCAGTTGTTCAATTGGTTCTGAAAAGATCGTGTTCAGAACAGGATCTGTCCTTGTAACAAGCAGTTCAAATCTAACTAGGGCATGGTGCACCCCCGTTTCTACGAAAACGCGCCTACTCGATCGTGGCAACACGTCTCCCCAGAGGGGAGTGTCTGGAGAGATGGAAAGCAGCCGAAGGCACCCGGGTTCTGGATCACCAAAGTGTTGAGTGCAGTGATAGGTCCCAGGACATCCAGGTACCCCGGGACATTTTCTTCAATGGGCAAGGTCCTCAGGCGCAGAGGTTTATGAACGATGGAGATGAGCTCGGTCAAAACACCGGGACCGATACTGCTGAAGAAGGCAGTCCTATCCGATGTGCAAACCCCAAGAAGTTCACAATGTCAGTGGACATTTGACACAACCATGTGCAGAAATGGAGTAGACGTCAAAGAGGATGGTCAGTTTGTGACCTTTGGCGTCCAGCCAAAAGGACAGTCTCGCCGTAGCAAGCGTTCGGCGTTTGCGGGCATTCGGTATTTAACAAAGACTCGGGGCGTGCCCAAGAATGGACAATGACAGTTCAGACCCAGGGGAGCGGTCGGACTGAGTTGGGACTATGAATGAAAGTTTTGATATTTCGCAATCAGTCGAGAAGAATGACATGCTCGGCATGTACGCCGGATCACTGGGGCTCTGGATTTCGTCGCGGGGAATCTGATCAAGTATCGTGCTGTAGAGAGCTCGGAACGGAAGAAGAAGCCGTAACAGCGATTTCATTCTCGACGAACGAGGAGACAGACATTGTGTATTATGCTCCATTGGCAATAAGTTAATAGAATCTCCATGACGGCCCTACGGAAACCCCATCAGACGTTAGAACGGTTAGATTTGGAGAGCTTCG
Source organism: Halocafeteria seosinensis (assembly GCA_001687465.1). Classification (NCBI taxonomy): domain Eukaryota; class Bigyra; order Bicosoecida; genus Halocafeteria; species Halocafeteria seosinensis. The sequence goes on from LVLI01000373.1 coordinate 26,345, forward strand.
TCTGCATGGTGGTCAGTTCCAAGGCAGACAATTTCACTGAGTCGTATGCACCAATGGCGGAGTTCACCTAGTTTCCGTTGACAACGATCTCTACTTCTGCAAAATGGCTCGCCGTGCTCATAGGGAGGGCACCAACAAAAGTATATCTACTGATATTTTGAATGTCCTGTACTTCTTTCCTGAAATGGACAAGTGCGTGCCAAAACGACTATGCGTTCTGGCTGTCTGATAACTGAGGGCTGCAGTTCAAAATCAGTCAAAATCGGAACCAGCGCACGCCGAATACACGCTTGGATATGTCACAAATCATTCCGGTACTAACTCATAGAGAAGACACAGTCGAAAGGAGTGATGAGTGATTGAGATAGTTTAATACACCTTTTTCCCCGGTATTGCAGATTTTGAATAAGTCTGCATTTGTCGCATAGGCCATTGGAGCTCGCCAATTAACGACATCGGTCGCTGTGATTGAATCGCAGAAAAAAATGGTACATAACATGTAGTCCACCTTGGTATTGACGGATTTCACTTCAGGGTGAGAAGTCCACCATCCTTCCGCCGATCGAGTGCCCCCAGGCAACCACCACACGCGAGCGGATTCCAGCTACAGTCTCATTTCTTAACCTCTAGCGACGGTACTTTCGCGGTCTCATTGACGCCTGTTTTATGGTTCTCAAGGGTCGTTGTGCGGGTCGTGTCCCCTTTGGCGACGACTCACGAGAAGTTTTCAAAGGGGTGACTGTAGGCGCCAACGGGGGAGTTGGAACAGTGCTTGGGGTTGGGGTTGGCGAGGAGATCCATTGGAAGCGTAGAATGGGCAAAGTATCGGTGCCATTGAAAGCCCAGACTTCATTATCCCATTGTTGAGTCCCATTATAATGATACAATTGACCACGGATGTCATTCAACGTGTCCGAATTGCTAATTCGGGTCAAAACATCCTCTGGACGGTAGTCATTTCCTATCATAGTAGCCCAACTAGAGCCATTATACACCGAATATTGCACCTTGATAACACCACTTGCGGTACTAGATATACGTCCAATGATTCCACCACCACTAGTTCGATCATAGACAACCCCTGAAGCATACGTATTCGTTATGGATACATTGCCTGTTTCTAGTCCACAACATCCTCCTGTGTCGTCCCCAGTAATCCCTCCTGCTCTAGCACCCTTAATATCTCCTCGTGTATAGCAGTCTCTAATTTGTACACGGCCACCATCTTGTGCTGAATCCTTTCCGGTAATACCACCACTCAAGCTCCCACTTATATCCCCTGTGGAATACGATTGTGTGATATACGCATGACCATTCGTGATACCCGCATTATCCCCGCAGATACCACCTGCTAGATCTCCTTTAATCGTCCCAGTGGAATAACATTGCGTGATATTCACAGTACCATTATTGCGACCTGCATTTTGTCCTGTAATGCCACCTGCTAATACACCCTGTATCATCCCTGTAGAGTAGGAATTTGAGATCCTAATGTGACCTCCGCTTAGACCGGCATTGCGACCACATATACCACCACTCCACTTCATGATTCTTCCTGTTGCGCTGCTTGAATTCACGACAAAATGCGTTTCATTTTCTCGCACAATAAATCCACCTCCTTGTGCAGTGCGCCCATTTTTAACGTGAACATTCCGAATCAAGGGAGCGTTATCGAAGGATTCAACTGTACCATTCATAACCTTTATCAGTCCATGGAAGTCGGCAGTATCCTTCAAGTCAATTATATTTCCTTCAACATAGCCACCATCGAAGATTTCGTCAGCATCCAGGGAAATGTGAGTATTGCCATTGTACCCATGAACGTTCCAATGAAGGGCGGTACAGTTCATGCGAAAAAGACTTTCCACTGGAAAATACTGAAAACAAGATTCGGTCCCAGCAACGATACTCTTTCGCAAATCAGCTGCATCGGCAACATTCCATACCAAACGGAAAACAGTGCTAAAATACAAGAGGTTTCGTATGATACTGGTTGTGGAATGCACGTGGACTTTGTGTCGTTTCAAGTTCCTGCTGCTCAATGAAACGCTACCGATTGCTTTTTCCCAGCATATTACGGCGCATGATGCCCGATAGCAGTAGTCATAGCAGTAGCAGTCAAGTCCACGTGTGATCAAAGTATTGATTAGCTGCGCTCCGCCGAGTAATACTGATAATAATACCAACAGAAGGTGTACCGATGAATGTGCGTGAACAATTCGATGGGAACCACAGTCAAGTGACCAATTCCTAGATGTAACCTGATAAACGAATCCCATCATTTTACTGCTGCCGATGATGCCGAATGCATTATCTCCTCCTACGGATAGCCGTTTGCTAGACGTTTCGGCAACAACCTGGTAAAAGACTTCCAACGATCTTCCGGTACTCCTTGGAACTGTGTTGAATGCTTCGTCGCATACCGTGCACAACCGTTTGCTACCCTTTCTCTTCATGCCATTCAGAACGACAGAACCAAATTGCCGAACGCTGGATCTACCTCTGATGGTCTGCAATGATTTAGCACCTAACGTGGATAACAATTTGCTGCACGTGTCGGCAACGGCATGGGGGACGACGACTGCAATTGGTCCCGCCTGTTTCCCAGTACACGGAGGGCGCTTACAACAATGCGTCAACAATGTACGTTCCACGGCCTTGGAGAAAAGAAATGATGAAATCCTTGCCCCGAATAGGATGTCGGGTCTGGTAGTGGCTTCGTTATGTTTGCTTGGCGTAGCTGCGTTAGAATAAGACTCGAAACCCGCTCCCACTGGGAAGCCACCAGTGTCTCCCCCAACTACCTTGAGAGTTCTTTCCCCAAAGCGCGAAGCGCCACCTGAAAGAATCTGAGAAATGATTTTGCTAGTTGGTTTCTCTTCTACTTGCATCCATGTCTTCCCGGTTGTCGCTGCAACAACCATCACTGCAGCCAGGAAGAGTCCGAAGACTTTGGTTTCCGCTTTTCTCCATTCTCTTGTCGTCTTTATCGGGTTTATATGCATGGTTCGGTAGATGTTTCCTTCTCTGTCATGCACAGCTTCTCATATCTTGATTGTCCTCTTAGTATGTGTATGGTTCCTCTCTCTCGGTGAGTGTCCCTTCTTGACGGCTGACCGACACCAGAGTTGACCCACCTCTAGTGAGGGAATTGCAAACCACTATCAGGCCCAAGCCGCAACGCAATCACCCAAATCGACAAGGGGACAATGTTCATCCCGTTTTTCGCTCTTGCGCTTGCCCCCTGTATGGACTATACTCAACTGACGTCAGAGAGACTGGAAAATATCTCCGACGGGTCATGGAGAAACCAAAGCCCCAAATGGATCACAGAATCTTTTTGTTCTTTTATGTTCCTACCAGAAAAAAACAGACTGCCGTTCAATACTTTTAAATGTATCAAATTACTGTCGAACGTCGAAGAGATGTGCTCTGCTTGCTGACAGCCTGTCAGTTGCGATCATGTTGCGATCACCGTGTCCAATCAGCTGGTGAAGAAATTGCGAATTGTATGGCCAGCAAGTGAGCGACACCGGTGGAATAATGCCATGACAGTTGCAATGCTGGGAATCTCCACCAAAAGACAACGGAGCCTTGCCTACTTAGCTTTGGTTACCTTAGCGTAGGCAATGAGCGATCTGCGGTTTCGTGGCAACTGCATCACCTGCAGCAGCGGTGAGGGAGTTACGAAGCGATCAGGCGGTCAGCCGCGTGAGGGTTAATGCGAAATATCGCTAACAAAGCGATGAATCGGCATCTGAATTATAGCAAAGTTAAAGAGCATGCCCAACAGCAAGTCAAGCAAGCAGAGGTCAATGGAATCTACCAATAAACCGTTAGGATATCCCGGAATGACTGAGGGTTTTGGCTACTCCTTCAGCACCTATGCCACCATTATCTAGACTAAGTAGTCTACCCGAAAGCAGCGAAGTTTCCCTGAATACATCATTTAGCTTGAAGCAATGTCGAAACAATGAACAAATATTCAGGTATACACGGTACTATTAGGAAGTAACTCACCTCCCATTTCTGCTGATGCCCCTTGCCCTTGTCATGCCTAGAAAGAAATGGGCCCCAGACTCACTGTACCAGTTGGTGACTTTTACAGTATATCCAAAACAGGTTCCTATAGACCTCTTTATGTCTAATACAAGCATATGCTAAGGAAATATCAATTCAATGCTTATGACAATAGATGTTTGGCAATATGTGTTGAAATTTGTGGGATGGAATCTGATGTTTACTCTTTGGGAGCTGCAAAATTACTCGCCCAGACTCTATCCCATGGACCTGAGGTACTTGCGTAAGGGGACGTAGGAACCAGGGCAGCGCAGGCGGGAATGCATCCATTGTAGCCAGTGGAAGAAGCGCTACCAAAACAGGAATACATAGATCACACAGAAATGGTAACAACACTGCTGGTAAAACAGCAGAAGAAAATCAGACGTGTTGGGGAGGGATCGCAGCGTACACACACACACACACACACACACACACACATAATAACATAGTATAACTGACGAAAGGGTCGCGTACTCGACCGATATACTGCTACAGGATTCGTTTTTGGCTAAGCTCGATTTTGATGGACCCGGGAATAGTGACGTAGGTCTGGAACATTTGGTGACGGATTGTGGGAGAATCAGTGTTTGTCGAAACTCCACTGGGCTGGTGACCGTATAGGAGGCCGAGGCACCACATGTCTTCCGCGTATGTTCCGTGAAAACGAGACTCGTCGGTTTCTTGATTTGCGCAAGGGTGCTCAGAAACTTTTTGAAAGCTTGAGAACGAATACGGCTGTCACAAGTGTTTCGTTTCGCAATCAGATAAGGGATGCGAAGTTACTGCAGAAGATCGAGCGACGATGTTCGGCAAACAATGAGTTATTTTTAGCAATGCCCGACCCCAATGAAGAGATAAAAGAAACAGACGTAAACGAGCATGCCTGTCTAAAGTTTGCCGAGACATTGCGAGGTGACACTGGAATCTCTGAGATGATCTATCGTTGTGATGCCGTCCGAATACGACAGCGAGAGGATTTGCGGTGTTGAACTCTTTGAAAGGATGGCACACCGCAATGACCTAGCCGAGGTGTCGTTGTCGCTATTTTTGCGTGTCTCCAGTACACTGTGACCACCTCGTTCCAGTTGCCGACGCGGTGTCGTTGTCGCTATTTTTGCGTGTCTCCAGTACACTGTGACCACCCCGTTCCAGTTGGTGGGATTCGAGACGCCACGTTTTAAGAGTGTCTGGACTGACACTGGACGAACGCGTGTAAATGGCACTGACGGTAAACCAGCACATGTTTTTCAAAAACGTGACGCCAAGGGGATCCGGAGCCGCGCATATGCAGCGGACAAACAGTCCTTCCTCCATTCCACACCACCGCTGCCGCTCATTGGTTTACAGTTCTTCGTCTCCCCAACGCTTACATTGGTTCTTCATTCACCCAAAGTGCCAGGGTCCAACTTGTCGTATCATGTGAGCGGAAGGACAACAAAGACCCCAACGTAAAACCAGTCGAAAGTTCGGAATGTGATGTTCCCGTTGTATCCACCTGGCAGGGCGCACAGGCTTGGGCCAAAGCCTTCGGGAACAGAAACCGTCTGACGGCTGTGTGTCGCAGGACCGGACCGGACCGGTTCCCGTAAAAAAAAACCCCGTTTTTGAAACTGCTGCAAGAAAGGAACGCAGGCCCGCAACCTTTACAAAAGCATCTTTTCCATGTTACTGTAAAAGAAACTCAGGGGAAAATCAAAGGTATAGAGCCAGTAGGCGGTTAATCGGGCGAACCTGTGCTCTGTCCACGATTCGGGCTGCGGCCTGTGGGAAGAAGAACAAGCCAGGTCGCAGTTGCGATCACACCATCATAATGGCATCATTCCCATGCATGCCTCCCCAAAGAAACAACCCAGTTCTGCGTCAGGGACGAAGTGAATTGGATCCTCACAAGTTTGTCACCTCAATAGCGAGATTTGGTACATTTCGAAAGAGAATCCTTGAAACACAGGAGAAGCTGTCCAAGCTGGCGACCGGTGCGGCGAGAAAACGAAAAAAAAGCAAAAAAACCAGAGCGAAAGAAAAATAGCGTGCCTCCTTTCCTGCCAAACTATGCTCCTGTGGCTTCCATTGGTCCTCATCACCCTCAGCGGCGCCGCGGAGGCGTCGCTGCACAAAGGATGGAGGGGAGAAATGTATGCGTATAATCGGACCAAGATACAGACTCCTCCTGGCGACCTGGTGCTGGAGGACACTCAAAACAATATTCTCCGGCATACAAAGCAGGAACTCGCCGTCGATTATATCCGTTTTGGACCGCAAATGTACGTATATGTGTGACTAGGCGTTCGGTCGTTCGGTTTCGACCAGAAAGTGGTACTTGTGCGCTGGGCTTCGTTCCTCTCCTCTCACAGCGACCCCTGGCCGGCGGTAGAAGTAGCTGGGGCCAACTACAGCTACTGGTATGCTCGATTCGAAGGGATGTTAGTCGTCGATCAAGCTTCCAGCTATCAATTTCGGCTCTTGTCCCAAGATGGAGCACGACTCTTCATTGATGGTGTCTTAGTATGTATCGCGGAGAAAAGCGACAAACATGGATGTAGCAGTTGATCAAGTAGCGTATTCGCCGGGCACACAGGTAGTTGACAACGACGGCGTGCACGATCTGGAGTATGAATGCAGCAATGCTTTTGCTTTAGATGAAGGTAGACATTTCATAGAGGTATGTTATATGGACCAACTTTCCCAGCAGAGAGTTCGCGATGGCCACCTCGATTCGTACGGTGCAGATACTCTACTTCCATTTTGAAGGAAGCACAAAATTACACGCGGAATGGGCAGAACTACAGAACCAAAATGATGGCAATACGTTAGGTAATTGCGCTAACGGCGAGGGGCAATTTCAGGATTTAGGCGGCGATTTCGTCCTCCACAAACCCTCGAATTTTCCACGAGTGTTCTTTCACCAGCCAGCCAAAGGAGGAAGAATAGAAACTGTGATTCCGAGAGACGCACACTGGGGAGACAGTGGATTATCAATATCGCTTTGGGCTCTATCGAACTCTCCCAAATTTCAAAGCATTCTATCTCTCACCGGGCTTACGACTTCGGTGAGCAATTTCCACCTCGCGACTAGTGAGCGGGAGTTGATCTTAGAAACGAGCATGGATACTCCTCTTAGGTCGCGCTCTACTGTTTGTGATGGCCGCTGGCATCACATAGTTGTCTTATGGGAGCAGGGCTCCAGACGGGTAGACATTGTGGTCGACGGTCTCAACGTCCTATCTTCGATAACGAATGCAGAACCGACAATGAACGAAGACGAGTGCTTCCTTATTGGCCAGAGGCCGAGTTCAACCGCACTAGCTTCCTCTGAGTCCTATTCGTGTGGATCGGATCTCAAGTTGTCACAGGGATACGAGGGCTACGTTTCTTCCATTCTCAGTTGGAACAGGGTCCTTTCCCGAGGGGGAATCAAAACTCTGCGTGACGGTTCGTTTATCGTAGATAATGGTACGGATGGCAATTTGTTATTTGCGTATGTGGATGAAGCATTCTCCAGGACAGGGCTGGGCGAGAAAGAAGTACCGAGCAATTGCCTAGATGAGAAGGCGTCGCAGGAGGCCGTTGGGTTAAGGGATGCTAGCGGAAATGGACTACATGGCATTCTCGCCACCAATGAAGGCGCGATACCGTCTTTCCTTGATGCTGAGTTCACGTTTCCGGTGCCGCACAAGGATGGGGAGGATATTGTGATGTGGCTACGACCACGCATCGAAGAGGTCAGTAATGGTGGGGTACCGGATTCCTCGGGGATGCATAATCACGCCAAATTTAAAGGCGATGTGAAAGTCGGAGAAGCTGGTGACTCAGAAAGCCTTCAAGTAATGGAAGCATGTTGGGATGGGCACTTGGAAGTACCTGGAGTTCGTAACTTTAATTGGAGTGATGATTTCACACTGTCGCTGTTTTACCGCAAGCTAGTAAGCGCACGAGACCAGACACTTATAGGAAATGGTCTCGTAGAGGGCCCTGCTACTCAATCTAAAGCTGGTTCCGTGCATATTCACGGAGCAGAAGACGCTGAAGGGAGCCTCCTGCTTGCTGATATTGACATCAACGATGGATTGTCCACTAGGACCCTCGATTCTTCTGCTCCGGTGGCGCGATGGCACCACGTCGCATTGGTTTATGACGTAAACAATCGAAGTCTTCTTTGGCACGTCGATGGTGTTTGTAGCCAGATACCGATACCGGATCCCGGATATGTTTCCCCAGTGAATAATCCCCTCTTTATCGGAGCTGTCACTTCTGCTGGAGTGGGCAGAATGTGCGGACAGATTCACGAGGTTCGTCTGTATGATCGTGCTTTGGATCACCTTGAGACTAAGTCCTTGTTTGACGAAATGCACGAGCGCTTGCATTTCGGTGACAAGTGGGAGACTAGCAAGGATTGTGTTGTTGGCCAATGGAGCTCTTGGACCGAGTGCTTCAAGGGGGAGTTCCGAGTTCGGCATCGTAACGTGATTGCGGGCTCAAACGGTTGTCCCCATCTTCGAGAATGGAGGCAATGTGGGATTGGTATTGATCTTTCGTCTGACGGAAGTGTATCGTCTGACAGAGTGGTGGTAAAAGGAACAACCACATTATATGTGCGACTGTTGTCCCAACCTGAAGGAGATTCTAATGTTCAAGTTCTCATGGACACAATGGAGGCGTCAGACGCTGTTTCTATTTCAAACTGTAGTTTGGAATTCAGTCCCAGCAACTGGGATTCCTGGCAGAAGGTCGTTCTTACTCCACATTCCGGGAGCACCAACAGTGGTACTTCTCATAGTATTGCCCTAATTGCTCGCAACTACGACAATATCTTGAAGCCATCGAGCGTTTCAGATGGAACAAGAGAAGCCGCTATAGCATATACTGAGCCAGTACAAAGAGTAGTCCCTGTTGTTGTGGGCAACGACTTTGTTCGTATTGGTCACTGCAGGTTGTGGAACTCAATCCATTTTGTGACCTTCGACTCGAACGAGTATGATTTCCTGGGCATCGGCGACTTTTTCCTAACTCGCTCGTGCGATGGCAGGTTTGCCGTTATGGTGAGGCAGCAGGAGTGCGGGGCATTACTCTGCACGACGGCTGTGCTTGTAAAGTACAAGGAAGACGTCGTGGCTCTGGACATTAAAGAAGATAGCCGCGTTGAGGTAGGAAGCCTGCCAGCCCCATTAGGTTCGGTGAGAGTTCATCGTATAGGCCCCAGTATTTCTGAGACCTCAGGATATCGTGTTCTCTTACCTGATGGTTCTCGAGTAGATGTCCGTCCAAGCTTCTCCGAGGAAGGACTTTCGCTCGATGTGGACGTATATGCTGGAGGTCGACACCAAACTAATGTGAATGGTCTATGTGGACTTTGGAATGGTATACAAAGCATTGATTTCATTGGAGTGAACGGACTCAATTACGGATGCAATGATTCGTTTACCCGTTTTGGGATGTCCTGGGAAGCAACCAAGACCGCAAACCTGTTTGTCGATCCCACGGTAGAGCTTCGTCGGAATGAAGCTTTGGGCTTTACTAATGGAGACTCGTGTTATATGACCGAAGAAACTGTTACTAGCGAATTAACTTGTGCACAGGGCACTGTTGTGAGCGATTCGCTGCTTCAGTATGAGGAAGTGTTGGACGACATCACGCCCACACTTGTTTCGGATCCCGGCATTCCAAGAATGGTGGGGGCACAGCACAGGATTGCAGTTGATCCGATTTCGTTTTGCGCATTTGAATCCGCAGATGTGAATGTTAGCACAGCGAGAGAAGAGTGCGTCAATACTCTTAGCAACTGCAGCGACATGGGTGCCGTCGACGTTGGGTACCAAGTGGAGGTATGCGTCACAGAAGTCTGCCGGCACCAAAATCTGCACTACTCTTGCTATGTCCGTGAAGGACTTTTGGGGAGGAACCATGATGTTCGCTCTTTCCTCCTCGCTTCATCCTCAATGCCAGATGTGATCCCATCATGCGCTCCACCGTTCCCATCGCCCTCTCCATCTGCGTCTTCAACTGTTTCCAGCACTAGCTCCAGCGTTCCAACTCCATTTGAAACGTTGAGCGCCAGCGTGACACCTTCTGTGTCAAACATTGCGGCGCATACGTTTGTCTCAAAATCCCCTTCCGTAAGTATACCTTCACATTCGGTTGCATCCGCAACTTCTAGCACAAGCCGATCACCCTCCAATTTGCCCGGTCGTACTTCTACCCCAAACGTTTCAATATCGCCCTCACAATCTGGTGCGCCAACAGCGACTCCTTCCGGGTCTTCAAGTGTAAGCACCGCGCCCGAGCGATCCAGAACCGAGTCAGCCTCCGCTTCCCCCTCGTCCTCCGTGACGAAACCCGCGCCACAGTCGCCGTCCACAACGACATCCTCATCGCCCTCCTCCAGTAAGAGTGTTTCACAATCCGCAACAGGGTCAGCAACGATAACTTCCTCGCCATCTACAACCCGAACCCCGTCGCAGTCACTGCCATCCTCTGCAACAACTACGCCTTCAGTTTCCGCAAGCGAAACGGCCTCTCTTTCCCCATCACCTTCAGAAACGGCTACTGCTTCTTCTTCTTCCACCTTTACACGTTCTCCATCGCACTCTCCGTCAACAACCGAAAGCCCTCCCGGTACCCCCACTGAAACGGCTTCCCCATCTGGATCCCCCTCGCAGACAGCAACACCTTCCATTTCCACGAGTGTCAGCCCGTCGGCATCTGAATCGCCTTCAAGTACAGGAACACCTTCGTTTTCCTCAAGTATAACAGCTTCTCCGTCTCTCACTCCTTCGGAGTCTCCAAGCCCCTCTACCTCCTCTAGTGTAAGCTCGTCTTCGTCCGAGTCGCCTTCAGAAACTACAACTCCATCTTCTTCTGGAAGTGAAACACCATCTTCCTCTCACTCTCCGTCGGAGACTGTGACGCCCTCGTCGTCTGTAAGTGAGACACCGTCTGCATCTGAATCGCCTTCAGAAACACCAAGTCCGTCTTCCTCTGGAAGTGAAACACCATCTGCGTCTCACTCTCCGTCAGAGACTGTGACGCCCTCGTCCTCTGTAAGTGAGACACCGTCTGCATCTGAATCGCCATCAGGAACCCCAAGTCCGTCTTCCTCTGGAAGTGAAACACCATCTTCCTCTCACTCTCCGTCAGAGACTGTGACGCCCTCGTCGTCTGTAAGTGAGACACCAAGTCCGTCTTCCTCTGGAAGTGAAACACCATCTTCCTCTCACTCTCCGTCGGAAACTGCAACGCCTTCGTCGTCTGTAAGTGATATACCGTCTGCATCTGAATCGCCTTCAGAAACACCAAGTCCTTCTTTCTCTGGAAGTGAAACACCATCTTCCTCTCACTCTCCGTCGACAACTGCAACGCCTTCGTCGTCTGTAAGTGAGACACCTTCTGCATCTGAATCGTCTTCAGAAACACCAAGTCCGTCTTCCTCTGGAAGTGAAACACCATCTTCCTCTCACTCTCCGTCGACAACTGCAACGCCCTCGTCGTCTGTTAGTGGGACACCGTCTGTATCTGAATCGCCATCAGAAACACCGACTCGGTCTTCCTCTGGAAGTGAAACACCATCTTCTTCTCACTCTCCGTCG
>LVLI01000376.1:0-35096 GCA_001687465.1 Halocafeteria seosinensis
CCGTCGGAAACATCAACGCCAACCTCCACTGGCACTGGCTSTGGAACCCCAACCTCTTCATCTACATCAACGCCGACATCGACGGGATCTGGTACCGCTACATCGACACCGACATCCACAGGTACATCAACACCGTCTTCCTCGATGACGTCGACTGGAACAAGTACACCTTCGGCCACTGTTACATCCACCAGGACGCAAACGGGCACGGTCACTAGTACGTCCTCGGTGACGGGAACTCCTTCACAATCAGGAACACAAACCCCGTCGGAAACATCAACGCCAACCTCCACTGGCAGTGGCTCTGGCACGCCCTCGGCAACCGGTACGCGAACCCCCACGTTAACCGGTTCTGGTACGGTTTCTCCCACTGGCACCTCAACCGGTTCTAGTACTCCGTCTTCCTCTGCGACATCAAGCGGCACGGGGAGTCCGTCGGGTACTGGAACTCCGAGTAACACTCATACGGGAACGTTGACAAGTACTCCTTCTGAGACTGCGTCATCGAGTGTGTCGGCAACCGGCACGGCTTCAGTTTCTGGTACGAGGACGGTCACTCCGTCAGTATCAAGAACTGCTTCCGTAACTCCAAGTGTCTCTGCATCTCCGAGTTCAACGTCAACGGGAACACCTTCGAGAACGGCGACTTCTTCGGCGACATTATCCCCAACAGGTACGGCGTCTGGCACATCAACTTCTTCTCCGACGCGTACACGGACCCCAACAGGTTCGGTTTCTGGGACTCATACTCCTTCTTCGACCAGTACTCCTTCGGTGACGGAAACGTCGACTTCAACTACTTCTCCAACGCGATCTGTCACACCGACGCCAACGACAACGTCAACGCATACTGCAAGAGTTCCCGTTCTGCCGTCAGTAGTTCCTTCGACCTCAAAAACTCCAGGTGCGCCAACCCCCTCAACTACTCCTTCGCGAAGTGACGCACCGGTGAGTTCTGACATTGTAGAGAGTCTTGAGAAACGGGGATTTTTTGTTGGCAGTTTCTTCCTGATTGGTGTACCAGGGGCAGTCCTGGACAATCCGGTATTCAGCAGAGGTTTAGTAGAAGCTATTGCAAGTGCTCTGTCTATCGATGCGAGTAGAATTCGGCTTCTCATCGATGAATCTGGAGATCTTCAAGGACTACGACACCTGGCCGACGACGAACTTCAGGTTAAGTACCTTGCCATCGGTGAAAAGGTAGACGATGGAACTTCGACGAAAGAGCGCAATGGAAAGCTAAGCGCTCTAGAGGAAAATGCGAGGAGATCAGTCTTTGTGGGTCAAGTCGCATTCAGTTTCCATAAATTCTTAAGAGATGAAACGAATTCTACCCATTCGGTAGATGTGGACGCATCTGTAGCCCGGGGTGCAACAGTGTCCTTTGTGAGCCCGGAAGAAGAACCTGTGCCTTCACCTGAGCCGGAAAGTACGTCGTTATCGGTGGGAGCTATAGCGGGTATATCACTGGGGGCAGCAGCAGTTATTATGGGGGCTGTGTCTATAGTCCTCATAGTACGATCTCGGAGGAGGGCTAGCCAAAGAGAGAAGCGACGGCAAAGGTTAAGAAAAATCCAAAGTGGGCGTCGACGAGAGGTCGTCCAGAATATGCTGAAGGCACTTGATCACAAGCCTCAAGAAGGGACTTCCTCGAGTTCTCGCAAAAGGGATATTGTCCCTCTTACGACTCAAGGCTCATTCGTCTTCAATTTCCAGAGTCCACTCCATGCCGCTCGGTTGAATCGCGAGGCGCAAGCACGACTCGCGTCTACTCAATCGGCTCTGGCAAGGTCTGTACAGTCGCCACTTAAGAGAGGACCTGATTCACGTTCGAATACCGCAGCTGCGTCAGGCACGACTCAGCTCAGCCGAACTCCCCGACAGATACCAGGCAACGACCAAGCTGCTTTACCGGAACTCCCTTCAAACGCAGGTAATCCGAACCCCAACCAATTATCAACCCGTCGTGTGCAGCGAACGCCAAGCAACCTTACTAACCAGAGTAATTTACTTCACTTGGCAGCCGGAGGAAGGTCGACGAGGAACTTCAGGGGGAGAACTACCCGTCCACGAACAGGAAGACGACGGAATCCCGCTACACCCGTTCATACTCAAGACATTGAATTAGGGCTTGACGAAGTCGAGCTTCCGCCTGATGATTGAGGAAAGAAATAACCCAACAGTCATGATATTGGTGACTAAAAAGGGTGCATCCCAAGCGAATTCCATCTGGAATTCAAACTGCTGCTAGGTCCAGTGCACCCCAGGAGCACAAGAGCAAGGAGTTTCGGAGCATATATGTACCAGCAAGAGCGAGCATTCTTGTTTACGAACGCTTCAGCGACTTCTGGAGGAGCATACTCACGAAGATTGAATTCCTCATCAACCTGAATCCGATCAGGTTCAGCTTCCACAGAGGCGGACGCAACCAGATGCAACAAGCAGAGTAACAGTTTGCCGCTGTAAATTGCGCCATAGGCGGCAGTGCCGCCTATTATAGAAGATAGAATTCCTAAGCGAGATCTCTCACTTTGAATTTTGCACCATGGTAGGGAGTTCCGGGCCGGGAATATGACCCGGACCGGACTTACTTCAAGTATCAATTTGTTTCAACTTTCTTCGTCTGTATTATTCGTTCAATGTAATTGATGATAAAACAGTTACTTCTATATATCCTCGACACGGTTTGTATCTGGTGTCTCCTATTGCGGTTGCACTCGAGCGTTTGTTGTGCTAGCCTGGCACGCAAGAGCTGGGGGAAGTCCACCACTGTCATTCATAGTGTTTTGACCGTGCCATCGAGCGTCTGCCGCGGTATTATTAAGGAATCGGACGGAATTCTTGTTGCAAGAGCTATAGATTAAACGTCTAGCATAACAACTTGACCATGGAGATTCCGGACACGGATAATGAACTTCTCTTCATTGGGTTCAACCAGGACTATGGTACGTGGGCAGAAGGATTCCAGGCCGCAGAGACTTAATCTCTGCTTCCATGATGGCGGTGGGACTCATTGGAAGACTCTTCGTCTGTAAATGGTGTAATGGGGAGAAGTGGCATGGGAGGAAGGAGGGGAACCCGGAAAGGACAAAAAAGGTTTCCTAGGGGGGAAGTGAGGGAAAATGGCAGGACCGTCCTCGTTGCCGAAGGAGGAGTGCGTTGTGCTCCAATACTCTTGTGCTGGCTCATGGCAATATGGATATGTCGAGTGATTGTGAATCTACAGGTTGCTTCGCATGCGGTACGACGAATGGCTTTCGTATATTTAATGTGGAACCGTTTAAAGAAACGTTCCGTCGAGGTACGTGTGGATGAAACTGAATACAGACGTCGTTTTGAGACTCATTCGTATCTGCCACTCAGTGTTCGCAAGTGGTGGGATTCGCCGCGTAGAAATGCTCTTCAGATGCAACATACTTGCTTTAGTTGGCGGAGGTCCTGAGCCGAGATATCCTCCACATAAAGTAAGTTGAGATGCAGAAATGTAGAGGTCCATGTCATCTTCACGAATGACTGGTGCACCGTGCAGGTAATGATATGGGACGACCATCAGAATAGATGCATTGGAGAGCTTAGTTTCCGCAGCGAAGTTAGAAATGTTAAACTCAGAAGAGATAGAGTGGTGGTGGTCCTCCAAAACAAAGTATATGTATACAACTTTGCGGATCTTAACTTGCTGGATCACTTAGAGACTGTAGATAATCCCCGAGGTATGTTGGAATGTCATGTACGTATAGCACTGGTATTGACTAACCCTATATACAAATACAGGACTGTGTGCTGTTTGCCCTGACGCCGATAACACCGTACTTGCGTGTCCAGCTGGGCAGAAAAAGGGACATGTCCGCGTCGAGCTCTATGACAAACGTCAACAAACGCTAATTCCTGCTCATGAAGGATCCTTGGCATGTATTGCTTTAAATCAAAATGGAAAGCGGCTTGCTACCGCTTCAGAAAAAGGAACGCTGATAAGGATTTTTTGCACGGAGACAGGAGGCTTACTACAAGAGTTACGTCGAGGGGCAGACAAGGCCGTTGTCTACAGTATTGCTTTCAGTGGAGATAGCCGATGGCTGGCATGTACGAGCGATAAAGGGACCGTCCATATATTCTGTTTGAATGACGATGTGGCCAACGTAGATGCTCAAGGCGTTGTAGGTATCAGCGCAACTGCCGCCTCGGAGGATGTGCCTGCTCCATTGCCGTCTTCATCCGGAGAAGGTGGAGCTGCGGCGGGAGGAGCTGCCACTGTTACAAGAGACCGTAGCGGTAGCAATTCTAAGTCTAGCTTCTCCTTCATCAAAGGGCTTCTTCCCAAGTATTTTTCTTCGGAATGGAGCTATGCTCAGCTGCGCGTGGAAGGCGGAAGGTTAGTATGCAACTCATTGTCAGACTTTTTTTTGTCTCATTTCGAAAATTTGCATTTTCAGGAGCATCGTCGCCTTTGGTCAAGATCCTTATACTGTCGTTGTAATAACGCAACAGGGAACGTTCTACAAGGCGAATTTCCGAGCCGGTGGGGAAGCCGAACGAGAAACCATGATTCCATTCGTTCAAGCCAGCAATCAATAAATAAACACATCGTCTTGTGCTCAACAGCATAGCTGTAAAATGTTTTCCTGTATTGTTCTGCATGTGTAGTAGTGTAGTCATGACGACTCAGGGGTACCACGGGAGAGCTTAGCCAGCAGGGCTTCTAGAAATTGAGAAGTACTGTTTAACATTTCAAACTTGTGGTTGCCCGAGGCAAAACAATTCCTTAACATTTCTCGCCAAAAGATGAACTCGCTAACTGTGAGGGGGCCATGCTTATATTTGCGAAGTACAAGAGCACAGCGAGCCGCCATGTCCCGGTAAGAAACGTCTTGGGAACGACGAACCGTTTCTAAAAATTCAACCGCTAATAGAGGATGCAAATGCCCATAGTGGACTAGTTGGTATAACGATCTGGAGGAGCCCGGTTTCTCGTCGGACTCACTCGAGCAGTCCAGCCATTGTAGGAAATCCTTTTCTTGTGTAACTTTTGCCGATGCCGTCCCACCAAACTCGGCACCAACGTCTTTCGGTGGAGTATGCACTACATACTCAGGTAAGACCCAAAGATAAAACAATGCGCGGTACCACAATACGAAGCTCGGAAGTTTCCTCAAAGACAGCTGGTTGTTTATCGCTCCAGACTGAGCCAGCGCGGAGTCAACATGGATGTCTAACAGTTTTTGTAAAGAAAAGCAGGAATCAATCAGCCCGGACGAAGCACACCGCATTATCGGCATAATCCCATGGTTGTCCAATTCCTGAGACAACCAGTACAGATGTAAGTCCTCTAGCGAATGGTTCCGTTTGGGGAATTCTTTGTCGTTCAGGAGGATCCGCTGCCTGAGCTTTTGGACTGAACGAACACATTCTGCTTCACTTCCTTCAAACCTACATTGGGCCGAGGTTTCCAAGCTTAGTTCTCTCATTACTTGAAAGTCTTCTAACCTCTTACGCAAATGACACACCATAGTAGTTAGTATAGAACCAGGGTCATCCGTAACTTTCCTCAGGTTGTCGGAATAGCGCTGTAACTGAGAGAAAGTTGTATTCCTTCTTAAAGTTCGTCTCAGCCGCCGGTAGCAATTCTTCTGGAGACACAATAGTAAACAGTCATCAATCACGATGATTGGGGCACAGGTTCTCTGGTTCACACGAACGAACTTACGAGGGCTTCATCACATACTGCGTGGAACGACGACGTTCGAGGAAGTGGAATAGCCTGAAATTCTTTGTCCATCGATTCCACCAAAAGCGAGGAACTAAAGTGACTATGCAGCACCTGGTCATCCACAACTTCGTTGTTTGTTAAAACAACTTCGTCATAGAGGATCAACGGGGTATGTAGAACAAGCGTTCCGTCATCAACATGTTGGCGGACCGCGCTGGTTGAATTAACGATGATGACTTTCGGCCTGATATATTCCAGAAAGCGTCCAACATTATCATTGACATTCGGCTTACTGCCAACGACAAGCATTGGGACACAGTACTGCCGCAGCACCTTCGACGCAGCCCGAGTCGAAGAACGGTATAACGCCATACTCCTGGACGTCTGCCAATACAGGTGCACACTTGTTTGCGGTGCCTCTAACCAAGACACAGCAAGCTTCATCTGCGTCTCACTTACATCCTCTTCGTCGTTTCCCTCCAAAAAGCTTGAAATCACGCAGAGGGGACATT
Source organism: Halocafeteria seosinensis (assembly GCA_001687465.1). Classification (NCBI taxonomy): domain Eukaryota; class Bigyra; order Bicosoecida; genus Halocafeteria; species Halocafeteria seosinensis. Next base: position 6,217 of record LVLI01000376.1, read on the forward strand.
CTGTCTCTACGGCCAACCATGCAGCTGCCCAGAGGTCTCTGTTGTTTCGAACTCGCGGAATTGAATCATTCCAATATCTATACAATCAAGCAGCCTCCCAAAAGCATATTTCCCAAAACAGAGTCATCAGTACGTGCCATCACAACTTACACTATTGGAGGTCGGGCAAGACTCATCCCAACCTGTTCCCATTCGGTACAGTCCGTGGAACTGAGAAGTCCTTCGATGGTTCTGCAGACGCCGACTTCGAAATGAATAATCTAGTATAGGAGCACTTCATCTCACCACATACGTATTTGCGGTAGAACCATTGATAATTCGAAACGATTGTTTCATGCTCTCTCGATCTGTTGGCTCGTTTCCCAGCTGTCTCCATTCATGGAGCTTGTGGAGGATCGTCCTGGGCGAGGCTGCCGATGGTGGCTCATTCTGTTGGGCTTCTCCCGCAACTTTTTGGTTTGTTTCGACAGGATCCAACCTACTATCATTCGCATCGTCTTCATCAGTCTCCTCTTGTGCTTCGACTCTATCCATTTCCTCGCCCAGAAGTTGCATTAGACGTTCCTGGTAACTCAGCTCGTTCCACTGGAGGGTACATAGTATCCAAATGAACAGATCAACTTTTGATATTCACACCCGGAAAGAAGCAACATACCAAGTCATCCGAAGGACGAGTTGTTCGCTCATCGTGGATTTCTCTAGGCTGACCAAGATTATCGAGACAAAACTTGGCGCGCTCCTGATTCCCACGGTCCTCAGCATACCTGTAGGCTTATTGTTGCAGCATCAACACACTCGCATTCTCATAACATTCAGCGGCACATACTCTAATAGGCGCTTCATTTTGTTCAGCTCACACAGACTCTGCCGAGTGGATTATGCATCAACAACACTACTTGGTTGTAGGGCTTGTAATTCAAATGAAGCCACTGGTGTTGTGAAGTTGCTCCAACTCATGAGTCATGCACCATGTTGTGATCACAGGAACTTAATGCAACTGAACTGATGGATGTGGATATGCTGAAGTTAGTACACAAAGTGCAATGGGTGTTGGCGGTATTACGCAGTGAACTCTGTGCGTTTGTTTTTTACAAGTCACTACCACTCGGACGACCTTCAGCACTACTACTCTCCTCATGGTACGTCATGTAGAATGGCACCTTACTCACCAAGTTGACACAGCTTGCATACATTTTCATAGAGTATGAAGATGGTATGAGGTATATTACGCACATAAATGCTATTCTAGGACGCTGGCGACTCGTGGTCGTATTTTGGTTCATGCCGTCAGGCTAGGCTGAGGCTCTGAGCGTTCCTCGGTCAAGTGTCTCGTAGATATCTCAGGGGTTTCCACCGGGCGTCCATTCAGTGTACAAGGACACAGATGCTACAGAACATGCCACAGCCAATCGGAGTCCTAACCGACACTGGCTTGGCATGGTGATCCATGGTTCGAGATAAGCGAAGAAGGGTGCTTGTGGGCTGCTGGCTATACCTTATGGTATGCCACGGAAAACAGTGACTTCATCGGTGCTAGTTCTTCACGGTAGATTAGAGGTCCTTCCGTAAGGATTACAGAAATGGTATCCCGAAGTTTGGCTTTCTCGGATTCGGTGACTTGATCATCACTTTGCACATGGACTGCGTAGCTGCAGAATAGATTCAGGCAATGGAGCGCTAGCACCCCATCATACAACGATAACGGATCATAATTGATCCCTTCCGGTTCTTCTCCTCTGTCCTTTAGAATAGATGCCATAATAATACGAAAATTGCATTCAAAGAGAATGGAAATAACGTTATCACTCTGGGTATCCATCCCTGATTGCTGTTTTTCGACCTTGGAGAAAGCTAGTGATAGTAGAAGAGCCATAGCATTGTGACGCAGCTCCCTCCCACCATTCCACCACGAAAGTGTAATGCACTTTTCAATGTGAGATGTCAGATCGGATAGGTCTTGACTCTGTCCTTCAGAGATCATACTCAGGTAATGAGAGCACAGCAGCTTCGATTCGAAGGACTTCGCATATGCGACTAAAGAATCTGTATGACGCTTTTCCTGCAAGAAGCCTTTAACAAGTTCCAACTCCTCGACTGTGCCACTCTTATTAATATTCGATTTCTGCGACTGCTCAATAAGTACTCTCCCAATACCTGGAGCATCGCTGTCTGCGGTACTGAGCTCACCCCTTTTGCCGGAGTACTGGGAGGAACTGAATTTGGCTAAGAGTTCAGAAGAGCTTATAGTTAAGGCAAACGAATTTGATTTAGCACCCTCCGATAAGCTATTCAACATTTGCAAAAGCATCTTTCCATCCTCCTTTCCATCTGTAATACTAAATTCATTCGTGTTGGCCGTGTGCATGCTTTTACCTAACTTGACTAAGGAGTCCATCAACGTCTCAAGAAGCTGAACGTACTCATGCAGGTACTGCAATAGTTTAGTGTGTGACTTTTTCCCCTTATCATCCGTGCCCCATAGCTCAGGCAACAAGACGAAGCTATCACACTTTCCGGTGGCAAATATCTCGTAGCTCGCCGATTTGTACTTTGGAAGGACTTCAAATATTCGCTTTATTGTAAAAGTGAGGCTCGAATGGTCTAAAGATTTACTCTGTTCGCTTAATATTTTGGTCAGTCTGCCCGATAGTTTGATCATTCGTAGCTGGAACAACGATATCGGATATAAAATCGCTTCCTGGGTATACTCTTCTGGTAGCAGCGATGGCAATGCGTCGAATATACCATCCGGCAATGCCTTTTCACAGGTCCATCGACAAACCGAAAGAAGCATCCCTTTAGTGCTAAGACTGTATTTTTCCTCGTTTTCAACATACGTTTCGACAAGCTTATATATAGCTCGTTCTAGGGGGGACAAACTTTCATAACGGACAATAGGATAGTTCGAAGACGTTTCCCGGAAAACTCTCCTCCAGTAACCAAAACGAACTGTTGCTTTAATCAGCGACATGTGCTCCAAAATACTGTCAATATTCGAATCCCAGAAACCCTTTAGAGAATCGTCCTTAGTACTCTGAGCAACAGTCACAATAGAGCCAAGGAAATCAATCAGGGTGACAGCTACCTTATCACGGTCTTCAGACGCAGCAATACCGTATGACTGAGAAATTGCATGCAGTACACTAGTAACATCACCCCACAAGTTCTGAACGTCAGACTGACCCACTGAATAGAATGGCTCACGGGTAAAACAAGTGGAAAGCTGATGGAGGGACTTAGCCGCGGCGACCGAGAGGTTCACGGGCTGCAATTGCACGGAATTAGGATCAGTCGAGTAGACATCCAGATTAACGTCCTCTTCGGATTTAGATAGGTTTGATTCTTCATTTATTCCCAATACCGAGGAGGAAGCGGTCCGTCTAAATCCCGTAACGCATCGCTCCAACAATACAAGAAACTCCAGCCAACATTCCTGAAACCACTCTTCCTGGTAGCACGCAGGGAAATTTGTTTTCAATATATTGGACAAGCCATTGATAGCAGTAACGTACACAAGACACCACCGCTTGCTTTCAGAATCTATAGAATGGTGGATTCTGACGTCAGATGTCTCGACAGAGCTACAGAAAGACTCAACCTTTGTGGAATCGCTTTCTTCCGTTTCCAGTAGCGACATGAACTGAGTTATGAGAGCAATATCATATACCAGAGGCATGATGAAGTCCCGTAAAACGCACTCCAAGTTTTCACTCCATTTATTTCGATGCGTCATTACTACTGAAAACAACCCCTGTAGGGCACTGTTACGAACTTCTGAAGGTGCAACAAAATACACGTGAGACTTTGGCGCCTCAAGAATTTCTTCGTTCCATTGGCCGCTAACAGCCTCGACACCCAACTTTCGTCGACCTTGAGTATCCACGGATATTGGAAGTACAAGCTCACTAAGACAGACTAACAGGGCAGCAATTATTTCCCTCAGACCGATTTCAGAGTCACTCTCCTCTATATGTGTTGTAGACAGAGAATCAGCTAGAGTCCAAAGTAAACCCGTCGCTGTTAATGACAAGTTTAAATTAAGCGTTTGCGAAGCAAAAAGTTTCAAAGTTACGATATGGTACAGGATCAACGAAGGCTCCAATGAAGCAATCAACTCATCGTTTATAAGCTGAATGCAACTGAATGCTTCCCTTAGGCTTTCCTTCAGGACGTGTTCATGGTGTGACTGGTAAAAGCGCAGTTCTCTTAAGTTTGGAATACCCAGGACTTGTAAGCTTACGGTCTTCGGAGACAGGGACTGGAACACTCGAGTTGGGCGTTTGAACGTCTCATCAGCCCATTTAACATGTTCCAGTTCAGCTGGAAGAACAAGCTCAACAGTTCTGCACATTAGGCCAAAAAAGCCTTTCCAAAAGGGACTACTTCTTCCGTCATGGGATACGGAGGCACCTATGTCCGTAATGACGTCAACATACACTTTAATTAACCAGGGCAGAGACAGACTGGAAACATCTTTCAGCAGCGCAGTCATTGTGTTACTAAAGTGCGTTATCTCTAGGACACTTCGTTCTGAGTTTGTGCTAGATTTTTGAACGTGCTTGACGAACAACTCAGCCAGGGAAGAAGAGCAGTAGCACCGCGCCATTCGAGATTCGGAAGATACACCCGCCTTGAGCAATCTGCACAAGTGTTGCCAAATCACATCAGCCCGGTTCATGTTGAGAAACGTTAATTCGATCACCTTCACGAACCCAATGGGAAGGATCTCAGGGGTATGCGCGGAGGTTGCATTCTCTTCCTTATTTTCCCGTGGGCTAAGGCCTTCAGTATACGGTTTGTCTAATGAATCAGTCGAAGGTCCTTGCTCAATGGGTTGGTGCGACGAGAATTGCTTCTGAAGCGCAGCTGATAGTGTGTTCTCGTTATGCGCCTCCGTCCATTCATACGAGTCGGCCTCTTGAGCATCTTCAATGCTGAAGACATCCAGCACTGCAGATGGATCCGTGGAGTTATCTTCCCCGCGGGACCGTTGTATTTTTCGCTTCCCTTTGGATGCCACTGGTTGTTCAACGTCTTTCCTATTTTTCTTAAACCCAAGAAATGCCTGTTTCGCACGTTGCTGCCAGTTATCTTTGGTGTGCGACTCTTCGACAAATTCATGGAATAGCTTTCGGGGAGAGCCTTCTTGAGATTCCTGAAGACGATGCTGCAGCTCTTTAACACTGACATCAACCATCCCTCCAACGAGTTCGTTAAGGGTGTCTGAAGAGAAATCATTAGTGGAGTATTCCAACAGACAGAAGTTCCGTACAGCCAGGACAACAGCACCCCACCAGCTCAACTGCTGACTATTCCAATGCATGGAGCAAACGTCTTGAACACGCTGAGTATGATGGGAATCTACAGCTGTTCTTCCTAGAAGTTCTTTGCCTCTCCATAAGCCCTTAGTAGAACTGTCCTCTAGACGAATACTCTGACACATGCAATCATACAACGTCCAATTTGTGTCCACAGCGGTACGATTGGCATCGATAAACTGGGAGCACCGATGCGGAACAAACCGGGAGATAGTGGTTTGAAATGCGTACGAGAAACGCTCAATGACTTGCCCAACTAAGCACCATGAGTTCCCCACTTCGGATGCCACGGCAACTACACCCTGCATGAGCGCAGCAAAACAAATACACTGTCGTCTGGTAAGTACACGTCGAGAGCAATCATCCATAGCGATATATCGTAGACTACTCGTGGAGCGGTTGCGGGCATGGCGATGCAGCCTTAAACCAATGTTGCGCCCCCAGTCACCCACACACGAGTCAATTAATCTGGAATGTGCAACCGAAGTATCAGAAAACGCGTAAGTGCATAAGCTCAGAATGATGGAGTCCCGAATGCTAGCTAGTCCTGCTCGGTTAGCCCCATGGAGAAGTTTGAGCCAGATGCCTAAGGAGCGGTGAACTATATAGGAGTCCGGACACGTCGTTAGCAGAGAGCTAAAGATGCGGACCGACGGTTTCCAACAAATATCCATTACAGGTTGTACAAATTGAACAGCGGCTTCATCGCCGTTAGTCATATGGTCGGCACAGTAGGAGAGTATTGAGATAACAGAATCTATGGCGAGCCAAGTCAGTCGCGCTAAGCTAATTGGGGTCGCGGGTGCTTCCCCTCCTGGAGACACATCGACCCCTTGAATAATATGATGGTCTCTCTGTTTGATTCCCCAAAAGCGGTGATACTCTTCCGAGGACTGGCCAGTTTCCATAGACGAACTTTCCTTATTTTTTCGCGTAACAGCAGAAGCTGCGGCAGATGCTACACCGGCAGCGTATGAAGAAACTGAAGAGAAGAGAGTAGAAAACGAACTTTGGTCCTCGGGCAATTCCTCTCTGCAGTACGCCGGTACGGACATCGTAATGTCCTTCTCAGCAGGTTTCTTTTCCAACGAGCTGAATAACGATTTCTTTTGATCATACATCGCAGCAAAGGACAATGATTGGGGTGTTAGGCGACCAAACCTATAGCCGCTGGCCTGGCACGCATTCTTGTCTATCTTGTCGATTGATGCATGGAGCTGTGATGTAGGATCCACACTTTCTTTGGCAAAATTCAAATTAGACGACTTGATGGCGACGGAGAGAGAGCTGTTCTCGTCCTTTTGTAGTTGCTCACAAGATTCGAATATCTCTAACTGATGCATGAAGCACTCATTGAATACATTTACATGGCCTTCAGTGACGGGTAATGCATTTTGATCGCACCTGTCAGCCGCCATTTCTTCCCCAAAGGATGCCGCGTATGCTTCCAAGTACTCAAACGAATGCGCAGAAGCCACCGTCCAGGGAGGCATTGTAACCAAAGCGTTGGATACAATATGAAGTTGATGCAGCAGAGTTTTCTCCGCCATTTTCGGATTTACGTAGGTCGAACTGTCCTTGTCATCTATACGAAATCCCTTAAACAGCCAACTCAAGAATGATGTACTGCGACACAGAGTAGTCACCAACTCTACCACAAGGGTCGCTTTTTCGAGTCTTAGCGGACCCATTGAAGACCAGTCAATAGAGATATCGCAAGATGCAGAGCTCACCTCGGAGTCATGATCACTGGTGGCAGACTTGGCTCTAGTGCGATCTTCAAAAGCGCTAGAACTAGAGGTGTAGCTCCTTTGTGGCTTTGAAGAGTTCCTTTTCATGCGAAGAAAGCCACTGCCGGACGACACCTCAGACAGAAGACCTAGTACTGAGGCGCTTGTCGGAGGCGAATTGCACGTTCGAATAGCTGATTCTTTTAATATTTCCAAAATGACACTCCAGAATCTCTTGGCATGCACTGCTGGCAAATATTTCACTACAGGATGAAGCAACAGTTGTTTTGCCAACAAACAAACAGTCCCCACCACTGTGTATGACTCCTCTGACTCCAACAAGTGTATTAGAACCGGAAACAAACTCTCTCCTATCATATTTTGGGCAGAAGAAGAGTCACAAAGCCAATTCTCTCCTTGACTGAGGAAAACGAGGAGAAAACTAAGGCCCAACTCTTTGCTGAGCGACACTGACGGAAGCCAGCATAATCTCTCTCCGCGCAATGCCAAACAAAGGTCCTGAGTGAACAGCAACACTGGTTCCTGAACAAGGCCCGGGTTTTCGTTAGCATTGCCGGATGGTGATGAGGCCTGATCAATCATTTGTTGGAGTACCTGCTCATGCACACAATTCAAATCAGTCCGGTGTTATTCAGCTAGAGTGCACCAAGCAATCTAAACTCACATTCCGAAGTGTGGCCTCAGCGGTATTCCGGATGGTAGCGGTTCCCTCTTCCAGTAAACATAGGCATCCTGTGTAGATTTCTTTCGCAAAGCGGTTCCATAAGCTCCTGGATGTTCCCGAAGTCTCCAAGAAGCAGTTCAAGAACAGTGGAATTAACTGAAGAAATTTAACTTTGGTTTCTGTATCACCGGTTTCAACCTGTACGGCAGCGTTTGGTGGCCAAATTCGACCCCCAGTATCGTATTGACAACGACAACAAGTTCACGTACTCGTTTTTGTATCGACGTGAATACATCAAACGTGTCTTCTGGTTGGAGAGCCGCACCAGAAATTAAAGGCTGAAGATGGGTTAAAGTTCTCGTCAATAACTGTTTTGGGCTCTTCTTCTGCCTCCACAGTATGGTATAAGGCCGCGAGATCACGTGACTATTCTCCCGTAAAATAGCTATTTCATTCTCTCTGAGTGTAACATAACCCTCTCCACCATTCTCAGAGGATCTTCCATCTATGTGCTTTTTAATAGTTTCCAAGGCCGGTGCAACTGAATCTCGGACCGTCGGAAAAGCCTTCTTCGTCTCGGCATTCACCTCCTGTAAACCCTCAAGGCAGCTATCCAACAATGAATGATGCCGAGCCATTGCATTGTAGTTGGTGGTGCCCCGTTTGCTCTGCATTTCCCCACACAAGCAAAGGAAGCAGTGGCTAAAACCCGAGCCACAGAAAGACAATATACAGATAAACCCTCCTAATAGCTACCCATACAAAGCTCTTTCTCATGTCTATTCACGTCATTCATCCATCAGTAATGAACATGCGTAACCTGACGAAAAGTTTGCTGTGTATTGTATAGGATTGCTCGGCTAAGATAGAGAGTGGACTAGAGTGCATTGATTGATCTTTTTATAAACAAGCTGTGGGGGGAGATTGTGCTAGTGGCTCCTGTGCACTCATAATGCGGTTTGTGGAAGGGGTTGTGGAGGTTATCATTCGCAAACCCCGGCTGTCGACGGCCCGGAAAGAAGAGGAGGAGAATGAGCAAGATAGCAGACCGCAGATTGTCTGGTCCGTGTACAGTCCACCAGGCCCTCGGAAGGACACGAAAGACTCCGTTCGACGCAGAAGGGGATCGTACACGTCTGAGATCAAGGGAGAGCAACATGAAGAGAACGCCTTCCCTCTCCAGCCTGAAGTGCTGGAGAAGGGAATTCGCCAATGCGTGTTTACAGCCCTAGACTACGTCAAGGATGACATTATTTTGTCTGGGGGAGAGGCCGTCACGCCGCCCATGTTCACATGCTGCGTTGCGTCCAAAGCCGGAGATAAGTCCTGCCGGCGCTATGCTTTCTGCAAAGTGCACTTTGGATCGTCACGACGAGGTGATGGCTCAGAGGGACCGAATACGATGAGCTGTATTCTTCTCATCTCTACATAGTAAGTATTACTCGTTGGCGAAGTAATGTGGAGCGAACAAAGACTTTGTACCACCCCGTACGTTGTGTCGCAGCCCGTTGGACAATGCCATGGCACCTTTATTACAGGACATGGTCTCAACTTATTCAGAAGACTACGACAGATTCCAGAACGCTGCGCAGGCACTCGTCAACGATAGAACCGTGGATAAAGCAGGCGTTTTTCGAGGAACCAATAGTTTTCCAACTCATACGTGCTTTTCACCGTTGCTCGCCAGTCGATCTTCTCAAGGTGTACGTACCGTCGCAATTGTGCTCTTTCCTCCCTAGGCTGTAGTTCACTTGTCCTTGAACGAATACAGGCGTCTCTGATTCCCTTGTTGCAATGCTTTGATTCAAGGGGCCTCGTGCTTTTGTTCACTGCCTGCCTTACGGAACGACGTGTCATCTTCTGTTCTCACCACGTCCCAACTTTAACGAGCTGCATGATGTCGGTGTTTGAACTTATATATCCATTCGTTTGGCCGCACATATTTGTTCCAATCATGTCAGACTCTCAATTAGAGCATATTTGTGCGCCTAGCCCTTACTTGATTGGGTTGTTGCCTTACCAACTCGCTCAAGCGATGGATACTCTAGGCAGCGCGGCGGGAGATTTGATCATCGTTTGGCTAGATATGGGATACATCGTGTCCCCTGGACGATCGCGTCCATTACCTGACCTGACGGAGAGTTTTGGTGCTCCGGGCACATATGATGGCCAAGTACAGTGGCACCTGTCACGTGAGTCTCCTCCGCAAACTCTACTGTGGAAAGAGGATAAAATGCTATCTTTGTCAGAGGAAGTCCGGAAAGCGTACTCTAAGAACGGCTATAGTGGCAAAGGTAGAATACGAGTGATTGAGGAGATTCATCGGAACATAAAGAAGAAGCATTCCAAAGTTGTAACATCCAACAGCCACAGCAACCCTGTAATTTTACTGCTTCACTGTTTCATGTTCTTCAAAGCTTCGTTCGCCCCTCGCTCGGGTACACAGAAGGCTGGTGATGATGATGATCTCCCATGGAGCTCCGAAAACGATATTGAAGAAGCATTTGGAAGCAATGGGGCTGCCGTACCCACGAGTACAGGAGAGCGAGAACCTGACTTAAAGGAGGCTACTGGAAATATGTACTTCAACATGTTCACCTATCTATCTACCCTGAGACATAACGCTCCCGCCACACGGTCATCTATATCAAGCAAACTGTCGCAACAGTTTAAGCAAACTATGCAAGCAGGAAAGCGGTTCAAATACAGGATCCAAACATCTTCATTGGCTAACAGACTCGCTAAAGAGAAGGCCAGCCTTGCCAATACGCGTAAGAGCCTGGTCAATGTGACAGCTGGTGAAGTGGACGATCAATTATGGGGCAAAGTTGTACATGATAGTTTGCGATCCGGTGAATCGCCTGGTCTGCGCCTGTATCGGGAGCTAGACCGTGCCTATGAAGACAGTGAAAAGAGGGGTTGGCTGGAGAGTCTTGAACAGAGTGTACGGTCCGCCTTGTTAGCGTTCAATTGTATCACCTTCGGTAAAACTCTTGCGTTTGTTCAGTTCCCAGGAGAAGGCGATGCGAACGAGGAAGCATTTATGTGCCGTCTAGACAAGTCAACATTCCTCTCTCAGTGCTCTTCTCACATAGCCTCTTTTCTCAATGAGGCGTTGGATAGCCAAATGGTCCTTGAATTTGCGGTGCTAGAAAGGGAATACGAGACTTACATTGAGGAAGGTGGTGCCAATGCTATTCCTGTGTTGGATTCATTTTCCTTGTGGAACTTGCTTTATCACAGGATATCTCTAAAAGAAAAACGAATACCGACTCCCGCCAGTGTTTTCGATATTTTCCAGCTTAATTCGGCTAGACGATTACCAGAGCACTCTACTTTCGGTACACTAATGCGTTCCGTTAAATCCCACTTGGAGCAACTTCTGCAGGCATGGTATCATCTGAGTACTCAGCTAACCAGCCGTAGTATTATATATACATTGGAGGACGAAACCGACCGACAAGATGTCTGCAGATGTCTATTGGAAACTTCTCTCGATTGGTATAAAGACTCCGGTATAGCACGAATAGCGGGTATCGGCTCGAAAGGGATGCGCACGATCAAGCATCAGGATGATCAGACCGACAATGTTCAGCATATGCTCCACGAAAACTACAGTATTTGCTTTTTATCATCCGTTTCCGATCCAGAGATAGAATTAGCTCGGTCATTGAGAACATGCTTGGGATTCCGCAGAATGCAACCTGGGTACTGGAGAACGATTTGTCAATGGGCAGTTTCGTTTTCTTGTTTTGCACACTACTGCGATGGAATCGTGGCAGCTATTATGGCGGATCTGGTACCCGTTGTATTTGGGACTCCTTACACAGCTGAAATGCTAACAGATGAAAATACCATGTCGATAATAGCGGCTGTCCGCGCACTCAATCTTGCCCATGTTTTGCTGGTGCACGGTCCACCGAGAGTGGTAGAACTGCTGTCAAATGTGGTTCCGCTACTCCCACCTCTATATAATGCAAGTAATGAGGACCTGCTACATGCTGTAAAAGCGACCCTTGAAATGATAAGGTCTTCAGAAACTGCGAGAAGTGGTGTGATCTTTCATTATCTGATGCAGGAAGGCAACGTACGGGAGGATGAAGACTTAAATATCTTCCATAAGCTAAAGCGCGAAGGCAATGAAGCTAGAGTTCTCCATTTGGGACTTAAACGCGACCCTCAATCCCAGAAAGCGGGATCAGCTACCATTTACGATAAAGCCCAGTACGTTGGTGGTGTTCCATTGCCTCAAGCAGCGTTTTCTTTCCCTCATGAGAACGACGACGACGTGGAGCACGATGACTACAAGCAAGAACTTATTCTTGAGCTTCAGAGTTGGGCAACACGGATAGCGCATCTGATAAAACACCCGGCAATGCTCGCGCGGGAGAGCGAGTTATACCAATACTTATTGATCCCGTATAGCAGGAAGACCACACAATCGCACGTAGCAAAGGCGAGTAGCCCCGAACCCAATGAGTCAAACTTGCAGGAGGAGTCTCCCGTTTTGACGAGGCTACACGAGCGTCTGCGGAACGTAGTTCCACCATCAACCGGATCACATAGCGGCATGGTGGCACAGCCAACACAAACTGCAAAGGGAGCACATCAGCACAATCGGAATGACAGTTTCGATATCCTCGGCGTAGGTCCGGGCGAAAGCGATTTCGACTTATTCGCCAGCTGATTTTTTCTCGCTTAACAAGACTTTCGTATTGTGGTAATACTCCATCATGGGGTTGTAACCTGTCAGAGTCTTCGTCATTTGTATCCACTTGGGCGCGCTTTTTGTCAAGAAATCTCCTGTGTCTGCTATCTGCAACCGGCAAGGAGACCACAGTAGTTGGAGCAGAGCCAGGATGATTGGCAATTGAACTTACAGTAGCAGTTCTATCAAATTGCTTCTCTAAAAGCCATTTCATTCCAGTAAAGTCTACGGGAAAGAAGATATCCGCAACGCCAAATGGACGAGGGGATAAGTAATTTACGTGATCCACAGTGTCATCTGGAGCGAACATAGCGAATCATAGCACCTACAGCAAAATAGGAGCTAGCCAAATTCTCTTACGAGTTGCTTCATTTTTACTGGAAACAATGGGTTCGTTTAGGGCTTCTGTATAATCATCCACTGTATTGTCATGCTGCGCTCGAGGGAGTCCTCCGGGTGACGGAAGCATGTCAAAGTCGTTGGCTATGAGTGTATGTTGAGGAAACATGCGATGTAGAGAGTCTAGTAAGGAAATGGCGCCGGTTGGAACGAAAATCGATTTTGCCTTGCTTAAATCTTCTCTCTCAACTTGGTCCTTCAATGACTCATTGCGTTCAGGGAAGAAGAAATGGCGGATGCTAGATAGCAGCGCGTTCCCATACGAGCCGAGAGTCTCGGCAGCGTGTGCATCATCTCGGTTGGACGATTGCCGTGCTTCCCGAGATTTGAGTACTACATCGAGAGCTCGTGCAATGAGATCGTCTTGAAGAGGTCTATAAACTTCATGCAGCGTCATGCTTCCATCCGTCTCGTTCTGTGCTACTCCGCGTTTCTTTGATAGCTCATCATTTATTACTTCTTGGAATTTTCTCTTCTGGTTTGGTAACGCGTTGGGACTAGAATCTATCCATGTTTCGTACCATTCATCTTGTAAGTCCTTAGTGGTCTTTCGTACGACTGATGCACATGGAACCGCAAGAAAAGAGGCCATGATTTTTCAACGAGCCACCAATGCCCGCGTCCATACGTACCTTTATCATGTGGGAGATTATCAAAAACTTCCAATGCTAATACAAAGCATTTCTCGTCTGTAGCGATGTCTTGCAGCCGCTGGTGTTCAGTCTCACTTCCCCGTTGCTGTCGATCTATACCCAATAATTGAGCATCGGCGTTGATACATTGATGAACGCTTCCATGTTTGCGCTGTAATAACTTCCTCTGTTTGTCTGCCAAGAAGGGGCTGATTTCGATCGTGGTGTATTTGAGTTTCTCATACAGTCTCGGTCTATACTGCTGGATGAAGTTACAAATGTGCAATGCATTCGTCCCATTCCCGGCTCCGAGTTCATAAATTCTCAAGGGTTGAGCACTATCATGTCGAGCCAAGATGGATTCCGCTAAGGCATACGAGTACCAGGGAGCAAATAACTCGACGGGGGTCAGCCATGATCCCTGTGGGGTTACGGAATTATTTTGGTACAGCCGCTGCACCTTGGCTTCGAACTCGCGTTTGCCTAAAATATCATCAAACCGCAGTAAAGAGCCCTGGGAGGCTGCTGTAGTGGTGTCCAAGATGACAGGTTTGTTCATGAAATACCCCGTGCCGGGTTTATACAGAGCTTTCTGAATAAACTCTCTTGTTTTGATCATCCTTTATGAATGTATGTCTCTATCTACCTGCGAATGAATGAATGGACCATGTAGAACACACAATGGGCGACAGCAACAACAATCCGAAGGACCATGGAACTCTCCGGGCCATGTTGGACAAGCAGGAGCAAGCCATACAACAGATTCAATTGTTGCTGGACGAGACAAGACAGAGACACCATGCCATCAAACGCGCGGTATTATCTTGGTCACCGTCGTCGCCCAGCGAGAGAGAGGGAGGAAGAGGAAGCCATGGAGGAATTGCCCAGTTCCAGACTGCCACTAGTTCCAGCGGAATTGCCCCCAGGACACAAACAGTGTCTGTAGCAAGTACAGCCTCAACGTCAAGATCACTGACGACGACGACGTCGATGATGTTGGCGGTGGCGAAAGCAGGTAGTCCCGAGAGGAGCACCACCAGAAACAGAAGTGACGCAAAGCGAAACCGGGCTACTGAAGAGACACAAAACACGAATGGCAATGGACGAGAGAAGGTGGCCCGACAAAACGTTCTGCAAGATTTCCCTCCCTCAGCGACCACTTCGTCTCAGAAAAATCAAGAAGATACGCTGTCTGCAGTTGAGCAAACACTTCAAAGATTGCCTGCCACGCTGGAGGGCTTAAAATCGTCCCAGATTCCGTCGGGTGAAGACAATGAGGAGATACGAGAGTGTTTTCAGGACGAACTGGCTCGGTCATACTTGTTTCTTTATTTGAATAAAGCTGGAGGTGATGAAAATAGTGTACGTACTGAAATCCACCAGCTGAAACAATGGACTGTGGACCTGGCCAGAAAATTGACGGAGCCACTACAAGAAGAATTCTCAAGAGTGATGCGATCGAAGTCGTCCGTCCATACGGCAGCTACAGCGATCCGTGACCTAATTATTGAAAACATGCCCGAGGATTCGGAGCTGCAGAGCGTGGTATCAAACGTAATTGGCCTTTGCCTCTCCCAGTGGGTAGTAACCAATGAGTACTCCCCTAAGACATACGCTGCTATTGCCCGCGCAATTATTAGCACAGAAGACGAATTCATGGAAAAAGTTGGAAAAGTGTACGTGCAATCCCTGTCCATTACTGCAGTATTATTTACGCTGCCAAAGAATGAAGCATTCGTAGTTGCACGGAGAGCTGGCAATGGTGCTCTCGTTAAGGCTTTGGATGCCATTTCTTCATTGAATGGTCACAAGAAGTGCTTCGATGCGGTGGCACGGGCCTTTGAACGGGGTTCTCCGGCTTTAAGACGAACAATAACGGAACTGTTTCTCAAGAATCTACCTAAGAAAATGTTGGAAGAGTCTGGGTTTTGCGGGTGTCCACAGGGCGTCGGTACAGGAACTCCTGAAGAAACCATTGAAGGCATACTCAAAGGCGATAAGAAGGCAGAAATGACACTGTCCATTGCTTCAAACTTCGCAGATAAAGGTGTCAAGGAAAGGGTGAAGAAAATAGAGGAAATTATTCACTCAATCATCGACAAACTTTGCTCTATGGAAGCACCCAATTCCACATCGTGTGAGCTCAATGAGGCGCTCGTACACGCTCTGGTCACACATCTACCTCCTATTGACGTGTATTACAACATCGTAAAGGGAAAACTATGGCATCACTTCCAAAAACTATGTAACGAAGCAAGCCTTTCAACCCTAGGTACCGAGGAGAGGCAACAATTCAGGCTATGTACATCAATGATGAAGGCAACTCTTTCGTCTCTACTTCAAGCTTCCCGACAGCCAAGAGAGATTGCAATAGCCTTGAAAGCCATGGTGAATGTATGCTCGATACTTCACGATATGCTTCGAAGGAACACGAGCGTCAGTGACCGTCAAAACACTGGTACCATGTTCCATATGGATTTCTCTATGCAGCTTGCCTGCGCAGATTGTATTATCAGCTGCTGGGCATCAATAAAGACGCACCTATCTGCTGTGTCCCTTATAGTTACATCAATGGGGTATCAACCAGCAGCAGGCAAACTTGAAAAGCCTGTATCCTGGCATCCGAAAGACCCCGATGTGAAACTAGTTGGAAGTAGCTACAAGGGCATACGGTATGCCGTCTGGAGTGTCGTCGACTGGAGGAGGCAATTGGATAGAGAAAAGATCCTGGATCTCCCGAGGCATTTATTGCTAGCTAGTCCTACCCCAGAGAAAGATGAACTCCAGGAACGATCCAAAGAAGTAACCTTGTGACTTTGCCGTTCACTGAAAGATCTTCAACGTGTCTTCGAGAAGCCGCTGCTCTTGCAACCATTCCTTCAGTTGCTGCAATGCTTCATCTTCCACACTGCGCTCCCGTTCGACTTTTTCATCATCGCTTACATATAGTTCCAATGGGACGCAGGCATTCGCGGTGAGCCAATCTGGTGGAGACTCGTCATCGCGTTGTCCCGAACTTACTGACGAATCGTCAGTAAACGACCGGTAACGCTTGTTTTGGGACACCCGTTCAGCAACATGGGGAACAAAAGCGTTGGTTTCGTCGTCTTCGTCATTATCCTCCGTCGTTTCTCTCGACGAGTGCAACCAAGAGATAGCTGCAGTAAACGTTGTCAGGGAATACTCCTCGCGACCTGCAATGTTGTCCATGTCAATACCGTAAGCCTTCATATAGGCGATACATAAATGAGGGCATCTGAGTCTGCTGCGTGATACTATAGCAGCCAACAGGGGTACCATATCTTCTCCTGTTAAGTTCGTGTCACCACCTCGTGAGGAGATTTCTTGGATACCCATGTCCACCGCGGTTGTTAAACAGGAAAGCATTTTCTTAGGCGAATAATGCAGCGGCAAGGCTGTCAGCAGAGTGGCCGCCGACTTGAATACATGCGAATCATTTAGTTGCGAATCATCTATTAGGCGTCTTTCAATCCCTAGTGACCTCAACGGTTCATCATGCAGACGGCTTAACTTGTCTTTCCACGCTTGATCCAGTAAGGAGAGGCTATCATTATATTTCACGACAGTGACTTTGTTACTATCCTTATTCGTGCGCAAGCGACCCTCCCCAAAACACATGCTATGTAACCTAGACCATAACATCTCCGTCGTTAGAGTCTCTAAGTCGTTTTCAGATGATTGAGAGGCATCCGTTAATACTGCTCTCCGTAGCTCCTTTGCGTACCACCTCATGAACGCTTTCAGAATACGAGGTCTCGGGACCGTTATTGGGCATATCTCGTCTGATTCTTCATGCACAACATTAAATAGGCGAGCGTTAGATTCGTCAAGGTTACTAGATGAAACAGCATCTAAGTGTTTGAAATACTTCAGGAGAAATACGCTAACGTCGAAGCCGAAGAGACGTCGGCACCACTTGTACAATATCCGGCCTTCTCGATGTCTCTGATCCTCAATTATACCATTAAGCTGTGTCTGCAAAGTATAAGATCGCTGATGCATCGATGCCATCCTGTTGAAATGCGACGTATCTATCTGCCAGCAAGGATTCACTGTGTGGGAGGTGCTCAATTTCCATTCGACATTCGTAGGGGCTCCAAATGCAAGATAAAAAGTTTCCGATGGGAAACGAATGGGGTTCTTGAAATGCAGGACAAACGGTAAATTGACTGAACTAAAGTCAAGCCGGAATTTGTATTCATAGCGACCCTCCTCGTTCTGTGGTGCGTGTTCCGCTTGTTCGGAAAACTCTGGTTTCGAGACCTCCAATAATAACTGCCCTGCCCAATACAACATTGCCTCCTTCCTCTTTTTTTGTCTGGTGGAGCTACTATCACTACGCTTCGGCTCAAACTCATCAAAGAATGTCTTCCGTTCTGAACGTAATTCACTGAAACTAGCCAAGACTGTGAGGATATGCTTCTTCCTATCTTTGGGAGAGTGCAGTCTTAACTCGGGGACGAGGCCCGCAATCGAATCATGTACCTCTTGGAGTTCACTTTCCAGAATTTCTACTTTCTTCTCCTGCTTCTCGATCTTAGACGAAGTTGCCAAGAGCTTTCCAGGATCCACTAGAGGAGTTTGTCGCATGAGACATTCCATCATGCTGTCCATCGAACCTTGTTCCAGGGCACTCTCTATACTCATAATTTCTTCTTCCGTTTCTATTCTATGGCGCAATAAAAGATCACTTTTTTCGCTAAACATCTTTAGCTTGGCCATACAAACTTTTAAGGACAGTAAGCCACGCCGTTCAAACAGATGACGAAACTTGCCTAGCCCATACGTGAACAGCTGCTTTAATCGATACACAGCGTCGTTCTTCGTTTGTGGCAAAGTTTTGTTCTCATATTCATCCAACTGTTCGCAGATACTTTGGTGATATTTGTAAATCTTACTTTTCTGTCCTTTGAAGTTCTTCAATCGAGACTTGAGCCTACTCTTCGCTTCCTTTTGCGACAACCCCACCAAATGTGATCCGGAGTTCCTCTTGAACTGAGACGAAATCGCGGCCGGTCGTCTCCGCGGCATCTCACTATCATCTGTGCTCTTTGTTTCCCCATTACTATGCGCACTTCGCTCACTACCTGTCTCGTTGACCCCTGTGCAGTCATGCAGATTGTTTCCTCGGGATGGACTGCTCCTGGTGGTCGAGTCAGAGAAAACAGAACTGTTGGTAGCTACCGAAGAAACACCACTCCCACTATCGCCACGCTGTCGTAATTTGCGACTAAGTCGCCCTGTGAGGGATTTCATGATTAAGTAGATTCCTGTGTTTTGGTACCAACAACTTGAAGCTCTCCAACTGAAGTTCCTCCCACAATTCACACGCTCTGCATTCTCAGTACTCGGGGTATAGGAACCGATACATGACACAGACGATTGTCCGAACTGCGCTTGTCCCCTTTTTTTTTCCAATCAAAATTGCACCTTCTGCGCCATCAGAAGCGCATTAAACTTCAGACTGTCTCATCTTTGCTTCTCTTCCACTTCTTCGGGTAAGCTAATTGCACGCATCTACCCACCGAAATTGCACTTGACCACGTCCGCAAGCACTCTTCTAGCCAAACTGCCAGAAAACGAGTGAGAAAACAGTGGATTTTTCGCATAATGGGTCGGTCTCCCGCAAAGTGTCGCCCCACATCAAGACCCAGTAAAGATTGCTGTGTCTGAAACTTCAACCAGAGGTCCCAGTTATAGCCCTGGGGAATAGGATTGACGAGCAGAGTGACAGAATCCTGATAGGAGATATAACTGTCATGAATAACTCTAACGGTCGTCGACCTCCCCGTTCGAATTATGATGCTCAACAGTATAGACGGCAGTATCAGCCGAGACCACCTCAGTTTCATGGGCGACCACCGCCGCCAAACTATCCCAGACCTCCACCTTTTAAGCGGTCGTAAGCTACTTTGTATCCAACCAGCACGTCTGAGTCTTTTATCTCGCCTGTATACGTGCCTTGCAGAAGAGAGGAACGTCGGGGAGCATGGAACACGCCATTTCCTGGTCATCAACAGCACGTTCACAACCAGCAGAATTCAACTAATGCAAGCTTAGCAAGAAACGATAGTAGGATGAGTGACCCAAAGCAGCACGACGTCCCATCAGACCGGAAACGAAGGCGGTATGACGAACCAAAACCACCTCCAAGGTTTTCGTCGAGCTCTGCAACTGACCAGAATTCGTCGTCTACTTTTCGAGGACGCTCCCCGCAAAACAACAATAAGGTTGAGCATGTCATGACTGTACAAGCTGGTAAAACAAAGCAAGGCTCGCTACCCGAAGATGATCCTCACCGTATACAGCAGCGGCAACGTCAAATTGACTTCGGGAAAAATACTGCCGGTTATGATCGATACATCAAGCTCGTGCCAAAGTATGGATATATTATTTGGAAGTTAAATGCAGAGATCATGCATACGCGCATCTTGCTCTTGCAGACACAAGCGTAAGCCTACTGACCCTCAAACGCCAAATCCGACGAGAAAATATAGTAAACGTATGTGGGACAGCATGGTACGAACCTGGAGGAAACGGCTTCATCAATGGGATCCGCCGGAAGAAGAATGTCAATACGATCTGTTTGCAGAACTTGAAAAAGGCAAGACCGTTTCCCGTTCAAATTACCCAATTACTATCACCATGTATTGCATATCTCCGCAGAAAGGAAATGCCGTTTACGAGGAGAACAAATTGATTACCATACGGCAGCGGCAGCGTTGCAGAAGTTGAAAAACCGCAATCTCTCCTCGGCCACGGGGGAGGGAGCGTTGTATAAACATGCTCGACCTGAAAGCGTTGGTATGATGTCGTTTGTCTCTTCTCCCTCAATGGAGTTCTTAGTTGCACCGTTCTCCTTGCGTAAACGGAACACATGTTGCATTGGTGAAGATATGCTTCACGACCCTGCGTTGTAGCTTTAAGAAGCTCAGGGTTCCTATGCTGTAAATACGACGCTCCCAAACATTGGATTCCTACAGGGAGGATGCGCTCGACGAAGCCAGATTGAATTCAGTTTTCAGATTTACAGTATGTCGTGTGATGGTTTGCTTAAGTGTTTTCCATTGGTGTAACTATACGGATCATCGCAATGGATGTGTTCGAAAGAGCAACTGCAACTGTAAGTGGCCATAAGAGCTCATCCGAATTCAGGAAAACCATGCCTGTCCTTGCGCCGACTCGTTGAAAATGGAAGTTTGGAAGCCGCGCATTCAGGTTGCAGTTATCTGGAACGGAGCACTCTCGGACCCTCGCCGACTAACTTTTTTCACGTAGCCTACAGGCTGAAAAAAGAAACGTGGACTCAAAAGTGGTGCATACGCAGTATTTAACACATGTTACTTTTATTCGTGTCGTTTCCCCACGAAGTGGGTGCAGAAATTACAGAGCTGGTACTTGTACGGCCGTGTTTCGAATGAGTGCTAGGCAAATTAAGTTTTGAAGGCTTTAAAACAGCTACACCAGGAATACAAATAAACTATCAACTCAGTTGTGGTTCATTGCGAATGCTACGTTGTCAGCTTAGTGTCAAGCCTTGTGATCAAGTTTTCTTGAAGTGACACTGGTTGCGGCAATGAGCGCCACTCCACCGTAGCAGAGATATACTACCTCTATTGCGCAAGTTTCGTTGGATATATACATAGAACGCATTCGTCACTCTGTGACGTTCGAAACAAAATGGCAGATACTGTCCAAGAGCTCCTGGAGCGCATGATCCCGGAGCTGGAGGAGCTCCAGGAGATTGGATATTTTGATAAAGTGCGTCCCAACGCCTGTATACGCCATATCTACCTCCATATTCGCATTTCCATATGTTCATTCTTACTGCTTTACCTGTGTCCGCAGAATGAAGTGCGTCAAATAGTGAATGAACGACGGGATTACGAGTATAAATTGGCCGGGAGATCGCCTCGGAAGGAGGATTACCTCAATTATATCACATATGAGCTCAAATTGGAGAGTTTACGAAAACTTCGCAAGAAAAAACTTTCCATAAAGAAGTCGTCGTCCAGTGACTATGTCTACCTGAGACGCGTCCATTTCATCTTTGACCGGGCGCTACGGCGATTTCGGTATGACTTGGACTTATGGAAGCAATGGATTGAATTCTCCCTTAGAACCAATTCTTCCAAAGCTCTACAGAAGATATTCCCGAGGGCATTGAGGTTGCTACCTCATTGCGAAAAACTATGGCTGCAAGCCGCTTCCTGGGAATTCGACGTTAACCATAACATCAGTGGCGCTCGACATTTTATGCAACGTGCACTCCGTTTTAATAGCGTGTCGAAGGACTTGTGGTTACATTATTTCAAACTCGAACTGCTTTATATTCGGAGACTGCAAGCTCGAAGGATGCTCTTGGGTCTGGATGATGTGAAAACAGGCGTTGAGCAAGATGTCACGGACTCCCTGGACTCGGTTGAGCAGTCAGACAAGAAGACAGCCAGGAAGCGCGCTTTCTTCGACGGATTAGTCCCTCGAATCATTTACAACAATGCTGTCTCTAACATAGAGGATGTAGAGTTCTCGGCCGCTTTCGCTCAAATCGTTCGTGGTTATCGTTCGCCTGAGGACTCGACAAGTCCAGGGTTCCCTCGGTTACAGGACTATATCCTCAATGATATCACAGATAAGTTTCCCATCAGCAGTAAGACCTGGATACTACTTGCCGAGAACTGTGTATATCATCTTCAGTATGTCGGATCAAGACCTGAAAACGAAGATCGAGAAGAAAAGAGTGGTCCAGTGGGAAGCTACTACGCATTGGAAGCACTAGGGAGCGATATCAACATGACCCAGGAAGTCCCTTCCGACTGGACCATCCACCAGCAAAGCGTCAGTGCCCAAGGTACAACCGGCCGCAAGAAGGGCAAACGGAGGCAGCCCGGAAGTCTGGACGAGTTCGCCGCGAGGATGTCTGAAAGTGATTCCACTTCAGAGAAAACAGCAAATATCGTAAAAGAAGCTGAGGACAATATGATCGCCACGTTGCGGGAAGGGCTAACCGTTGCAGCGTCCCCCTTCTTTTATATTGGAGCTGTCGAACTGATGGCTACGCGGCTGGAGGCAAGAGAGGCACCAAAGACAGCCGCACGACTGGATTCTTTGACAAAATCGATGGCTGAAATCTGTCTTCGATGTCATACTCAGCATTTATCGACAGTTAAGACTCATTCTTGGCTCCTACGTTCGCTAATTTTGCTTCAGTGGCCTTGCCGGGCGCTTGCAGTTGCCTCTGATGCGTTGTCTGCAGAGTTTGAACAGCAGCAGAAACGAGCGTTTGGTCCTCTTGTTGAACAGTATGTTACGCATGAATCTGTTAAAGAGAAGGCGGATGAAAATCAAAGTATCCTTCGTTCACTTCGAAGCCAGTCTGAACCTTGGTTGCTAGGAGTCGATCTGGTACTGCGGTTCCGAAGTCTCTTGTCCATAGCGGATACCCGTCATATGGTTTATAACAACGGAAGCTCTGAAATTCTTCAATTTCTTCCCCTTAACAATGTTTCATACAGCGATTTTTCCTCCGAACACTTGCAGGAAATTCAAGCAAGCTTGTCCCGACTACCCTCTGTAGATACCCTTCTTGAAGAAGCTCTAAAAGTTGTACTCGATGACTTTTCTCTTCCCCTCTGGCTTTACTCGATAGGAATAAAACGCGATAGCATTCATTATGCTGAGAATTCGGAATTTGTTACACGCTCGTATTTGACTGCAATCTCGCGTTGCACGGATGAGGATCCTCTGCGGTTGGAGCTCCTAGAGTGGCTCTTCGAGCACTGCCAAATATCTTTCTTCCAAAAATGGAAAAAAGAGATCTTTAGTGGCACGCCATCTTTCTCCATATATCAGCACGCTATAAATCGTTTGGAGACTCTTTATAGGATTGAGAACTTCAATGCAGCTATAGGTGCGCTCCTGGAGTATGTCTACCAACAGGCTCTGCGCGATCATGGTAAGGCTTCTGCTGATTTGTGGCTGCGGAGAATGCGGTTTCTACAAGAAAATTCGAGGTCGATTGAGGCTTCTAAAGTTTATGACAGAGCGTTGAAAGAGCTGGACAACCCATCAACTCTGGTGGAACTCTGTGCTTCGGGCTCGGCGCGGAAAGACTAGACTTAAGCACTAACTCTTCAAACAAATTTGAATTCACAGCGTACAGACTACATAGTCAGTGACCTTTACGACAAGCTCAATGCGATTTTCCATACTACCCAACTGCAATTTAATGGGACCAACGGCATCACAATGGATGTTCTTTGGGACCAACAGCACCTTCGGGAGTACATGAAGGACAACAACAAGACTGCTTTCATTCAATTGAGCAATTCTCAGAAATGTGAATATAGGAACATCCTCCGGAACAACCGGAGACTACGTGCCTCCAACCAAGGATCCACTTCAATACGAAGTGCTGTGCTTGCGGAAGGGGCTCATTCGGGAGGATAAGAGAACGTGAGAAAAGGCAGGTGTCCCTGCCGAAGTGGACCCGCCAGGCCGGACGACTTATGGCTGGCACGGCTCTGCATAAGTCGAAAGGATTTACAATGCTCATTTAAGACATCGAGCAAAGAGAATCCATAGAAAGTTAGCTTTGCATGGGCAAAGCAGGAGCCCGACAAATCGGGGGTTACAGGAGGTGAAACAGTTTCACGGTGCACAGGGAGTATGGAGTGTTCACAAGGTAGATACAGGTTAGATTTATATCAGTGGTATAAAGCTAAGTATGAGTTTTATCAACTATGGAAAGGACTACTGGATGCTTTCGAGGTCTCGTTAGATATCACTATATTGGATGGCTTGTTGAATATACTGGTGGAAAAAAAAGGAACATTTGCATCAAAGAACTGGAGCCGACGCATGTCGGACCATCAATCTGGTTGAAACCGAAGTCGAAAAGCTGGTATAGAAAATGAGTTTGGTATCAGAGCAATACATTGGAGTCCGGTTCTTGGAATTTCGACGTCATTACTGGGACTGTTTGCAGGCATAACGACCCACTCCCTCAAGGAGTTGTCTTCTATGTGAAGAGGCCAACCGCCATGCCACTTGAGAGACTGAGAAGTGTCTGGAATTTATGCTATGTCAAAAACTTGTCAGGTATAGTCGGAGGATCCAGCGATATTGGAATCTGGATCAATGGAAGTGATGTTTCGAATTATATCAAAGATGTGCCTGGTGTTCGCCAAAGTATGCAAATACATGGAACCCTCCGTCTAATGAGTTGAGATATAATCCAACACACTGGTGGCTTGACCGTAAGGAAGAAGATCTGATACTTTGGTACCAGGGAAGAGTACATCGGAATGACATTATGCAGCAGAATTTGTTAAAGTTTTCACGTGTAGCCCAACGAATTGAAGGAAAGTTTCGCAAAAGGTACATTATTTGGTGCAAAGAGAACGAAATCGACTCACCAGTATTATGGGACAGACAGCATTATCGTGAATTCCAGCAACGGCCACAAACTGCCCTTCATTGAACTTAGTCCCACCCAAAAGAAAGTATATAAGGAAATTTTAGCGCAAAACCGACGTGCCATTGCTGCTAACCAACGAAGAACGATTCCGTCGATAACACAAAACTTACCAGATGAGTAGATTAACAGTGAAACTCCACGCTTTCTGCTTGGTTGAGTTTTCAAAGCCGTGAAGTAATACTTGCGCTAGTTTTATCGCCTAACTCAATTCCCAGCAGAACTGGCCCCTTCATGGATATCTGAAGGCAACCAGTCTGCTGTTCTTATCAGCGTCCAGTGGACCAGTGGTCAATTATAGGCTGGACGCCTTGCTAGCAGCACCTGATGCTGTTAGTCCAGTAACCTGTAGACATCCCGCATAGTGTAGATGCCGGATACAATACACACGAACCCTAACCGTCAGTTTGTGGTTGTATCCTGTGCGTGATTTTTATGATGCCAAATGGCTCTATACTGGCGAATTGGCCGATACTGAGCTGCCGGCGGGTAGACTACACAGTACTGGTAGTTATTTAAAACGAAATACGGTAATTGTATTAAGCATACCGTATAACATCGCTTTGAGCATGTATACAATTCATTTAAGGTACATAATAATGTTTATTATCCTATCCCCGGGGGTACGGTCGAGGTTCCGGCCTGATCGATCCCAACCGCTCTGCTTGTTTCCTAGGGGTACAGTATAGTAGTTGTGCCGTATAGATGGCATGTTCATTCGCATTTGCCTAACTATGTTATAGGCCCAACGACATCCTTTTCTGTGGCATCCAACATGGGGGGCGGCGGATGTTGATAAAGAAAAACCAGTTCGGTCATAATTGATGCGAATGCCCTCAGAGGTATCTGTCACATTTGTGTGTGTGTCAGAGGCTCAGTAGTTCGTTCATTCTTGAACTTTATTATGGGACTTAAAACGGAGCAGCCGTTCATTCACCCATCCACCCATTCATGATTTCATTTCACGCAGTCACTGAGCATCGTGCCCTAAAACGAAAACGCATTTCTTACTATTTAATGACAGATCACCTGCCGCTGCTTCATCAAATGCAACTTGCGTCTCTGTTTCACCGTTTCTTGTACGAAGCTCGATGGCATTTGCATACTCTTCAAGAGAAGGGGCAGGGTCCCTCCGTCTACCTGCTTCATTGAGTGTTTGCTTCATCGGGCCAAAAATCAAAGCCATACTTTGAAATGGCTGCCTGTCATAGAATGACCCATGATGATACGCATACATGACTTCAGCATAGTTGTTGTAAGCTTGTAGTTGAGGGTACTCATTTACCCTGTTTGGGTCTACAGCAAACGCAATCACAACAGGAACTTCTTCTTCTTCACCCCCACCATTATTCAGTTGTTGAACCCTATCCCAAATCCAATGAGCCGCTATCAAAGGGTCTTCGCTCGTATAGAATCGCGGTCCAAAATCCGGTGGGATTTCCGCAGAGCCCGGTCCCGGTGACGCAGACGGACGAGAATTCATCATGACCTGCTCAGCAACAGTGGCCCGCGTTCCATGGAAAAAAATCCTTGAGCTGTCATCCTCCATTAAGGATCGTGCTGTCTCCCACATCATGTGCCGCAAGTTGTTCGCGTTTTCGCCTGCATTCCCCCCAACAAAGTTATCGAAATTGATACGCATATAGTTAAAGTTAAACTGTCCGCGGGGACTCGAAGCAGCCCAATGCTGCATTGCATTTGATGCTCTATGGCACCAATCAGGCAATTCTACGTGCATTTTGCTCAGGAGTACGAATCGTGCCCAGTAGCCAGGGGAGCGGTATGTACTCAGATCATCATTCTGCTCTATGCTTCGTAGTGCGCAAATGACTTGGTTCGATACCTTGCCTTGCAAAACCTCCGACGCAACTTGACCGGAAGCTTCCACCTCGGCGACCAGTGGATTCACAATACAGTACTCTACCATTCCCTTTGGAGTTGTCGGTAAATGCTCGTACCCCAATGAGTCGCTCATTGACCGAACCGACGCAGGAGGATTGAGAAGTATGTTGTTGCAGTACTTCGCAACCCGACCCTCTGTCAGTCTAACATACTCATCTTGACATGACAAACGGTGCTCAAAATACCTGAATAGCCTTTGATCCACATAATCCTTGGCGAATTTAACAAACGGTGTATCCCATCCAATTAAGATAAAGCATGGTTCGTCAGAAATCAATTTGTTCTCTTTGTCGTCGTTTATAAAACCGACCTTCAATAGCCTGTCCCGAATTTCCAGTGTAATGATGTCCTTTTCACATTTCGAAAAGTAGTCGCCTCTCAGCAAGTCACTCAGATCAAGTTGCTTATGATCAAGGTACAGAAATCTCCAGTAATGCCATTCCTTTTTCAAGTCAATGAAGAGGTGGCTTATACCAGCATGGATTCCTCTGGCCATAAGCCCTCTATTCATTGAATAATCTCCCCTTCGTGGCCGAGGAGCTCTCCATCTAACGAGATGCATATCCTCAGAAGAAGGAGCGACAAATTTTACATTGGCCGTATCCCACCCTTTCATAATGGTTTCCGTACCTGACCATGCAATGCCCGGTTCCCATCGCACACCTTGTTTCTTGTCGTCAGGTAACTCTGAGCACATACCCGATGAAAAGCATGTACCCACAAGTTTACCTGTGATACTATACCAGTCATCACATATTTGAGCGGCATCTTTTGCCTCACAATTGTGGATTTTTAGTTCAAGTGACCCTTCTGCTGCTTCCAGGGAGGACAACCCATCACTTTTGCTAGCATATTGGTAGAGGAGGTCACACGCGGTGCTGCGTTGTTCACCTGGTACGCCGCTTCCCTCTCGCGCTGCTGCGGCGGCCCGTTCTTGGAGCTCATTTGCTTCTGCAAATTCCCCACTCTCAATTTTTTGAATATACTTTTTCTGATCAATATTGCTACAAAACCGTTTAATACGCGCAGCTGTTTCCAGGCATTGTTGAAGCTTGTTTGGTGGGAGCGGCTTCAAACGGTCGATTATGTTCGACTTCCCTTGTTTTCCACGTTGTGTTGATTCTGCAAACAGAACTACACTTTCCTTGTCCATCTGCATCTGCACGCACACATATGTAGGAACAAACATGAATGTCCCCATGTGCCGTCTTTCTCGTCTCTCACCTTTTTTTTTCACTGTGTTAACCCCTACCAACTTTTATTGCCGTGTTGACAACCACGTGGCACGTACGTTCCCTTTCGATATACCCCGTACTCTGCCTTCAAAATGCGCACCCCACCATGCGAAAGTGAACGCCCAAATATTTTTTTGGTTTACAATATAATGAACTCTTTTTCTCTGCGCCGCAACTTGTTAGGCTGGGACAAATCTCACCACTTTCGCTATTAGCTAACTTTTTCCGAGCAGGCTGGGACAAATCTCCCCACTTTTCGTCTCCCCAATCGGGGTCTGGGGAGATCCGGCCCGGGGTTTTCACAGATTTCTTGGGTGTGCAAGGGGAAATTTCGGTTCTCGGACCAAAATGTACTATTTTATGGTTTTATGGCCCATGTAAACACCTCATATAGACTCTAGATAACAGAAATTGTGTAAAATTGAACATTTTCGGAGGATAGAGTCATTAAACATCTTACTCGTGGCCTTCTGGAATTTCTGGTTCCGCACTTTCCATACTCGCAGAATGTCGACCGGGAGACAGAAGGGGAACCTCTTATGAAAATCGTACACCATGTCATGTATCATCTCATAATTTGTTGCGGATTTTAAAAGACCATCAGTAAGCTCATTTTATCGTAGAGAAGCCTGCGGATCTTCCGTTCGGTTCTTGACCTGCGAAAGCTCGCTCTACTGTGGCGTTGCTCACTCCTATAGTGAGATACTGTATCTCAACATCACTTGTTCTAGGCTCCTTCCTTCCATGTTATGCTCCTTTTTGCCTGTTTCTAGC